>JAKCPI010005477.1:0-158059 GCA_023213315.1 Euborellia annulipes
TAAGCACACTGTGATAATCAAATTTGATTTTTATCTAATTTCTTTTTTTCTCTCTCTCTCTCTCGTTTCAGGTTGAAATAAATCTCAATTTTAAATATATAAATATAGCCGAACAGTTACAGACATTTATATATGTCCACCATTTTTTATTAATAGTTTTAAATTTCTTTTTTTTCTCCCATTTGGATTTTCTTTTCTCTATAAATAAATTAATCAGTTACCAACTGTGCAATAACTAACACAATCAAATTAATTAATCCTCATTAACTACCAACCCCCTCTGGAGTATTTGGAGCCATCTGTGCAGCAAGAGGTTTACGGCTATTTCTGTACAGGCGATGACTATGAGGAAACACATTAAATATTAATTTTTATTTTTTTAAATTTTTATCTTTTTTTTTTTTTAATAGCTTAGCAACCCTTCAAACATTTCTCTATTTTTTATTATTTCAGCAGGCCTTATCAGGGAATAATCAGCCCTAAAGGACCCAAATATGGCGAAGCAGATAAATAAAAGTCCTACCATAGTTAAGGGTTCATCCACCCCCACCCTTAATTATTAGTAGGCCGTGGTCATAAAGAATCCCCACGAGGGAAGATCATACCACTATAATTCTTCATAAATTAGATTGCTAATAAGATTACTTTTACTTAGCTAAACGATACATAATTTTTTTTTTTCATTACTATAGACGATATTCAATGATAAATTAGAGTGGTGCGTTTTTCGCACCAGTAGTAAACTTTCCCTCAACTTTTTTCCATATATTATCTGAATAAAATTTTTTTCTTTCTTTTTTAAAATTTTTTTATTTTAAGGGCATTTTTGGTATATTTAGGCTATTTAGAACCCGTCCCTATTTATTCCAATTGATTGGCAAATCGAAATAAATTTTTGTTACATGCATCATCCGTCCCCTTGATCCCTACTACCTATGGTTATTGTTTTATATGGGTTGATTACATTAGTCCGATTGAATGACAATACTGTTGTAACTGTATGTAGTAATGGCTACAATAATGAGCCCTAAATACTGTAGCAAGAGAATATTATATGTTGGGACATCGAAATCAGAAGGAAATATATCTCAACCTAATGTTATTTCCAAAAATATAATTTAGGAATGGAAAGAGGTGGATTTACATGATAATTGTTGTTGTTGTTGTTGTTGTTGAAGGATTACCGATGAAGAGGATATTCATTGGCGTAACTAGGGTGAAGTGGCTTACTCCCGGAGGGGGCGAAAGCTCCTGGGCCCAGCAGAAATTGGAGTCAACTTATGGAGGCCTTCCGGGTCCCAGAGGATAACTGGTCCAGTGCCCCCAGCGAGGATGGCTGGTCCCATCGCCCCCAGCCAAATTTTCTAGTTACGCCCATGGGGATATTAGGTAAAAAATAGTGGCGGCATTTATTTTTAAATACCTTAGATAGCACCATGGTAAAATGTTAGAAGAAGCTATATAAAGTGCGTTTCATCAACCTAGTACAAGTTCAATTAGGATTTGAAAATGAACTTTGGGTTATTGCAAACGAGCAGAAAAGCCCGAAAGAGATGTAAAGTGTGTTATAGACACACTGTATATGGGCATACTAAAATGCAAAGTACCGATTCCATATAAATTGTTTCTGGAAAATTTCACATAAAAAATAAAAGTAACAAAAAAAAATTATATCCCATATATTATGCCAATGGTGCGTTTTCCTTCACCAGTTGAAAAAAAAATTGAATAAAACATATATATTGTTTGAAAAATTTTTATCTCAAAGGTTATGTAAAAATCTAATAAGAACCCTGTGTAAATATATATTATGATGAAAAAATAATAAGAAAATTTAAAAATAAAAAAAAACAGAAAATTTTTTTTCTAATGGATGGAAGACCATTGGTGCGTTTTCGAACCACCTATTTCCTCAATATTTACTGATCAAATAATTTTTTTTTTATTTTTCCCTAATTAAATAGGTAATAATAAACACAATTATGAAAAAAAATTTGTAGTTTTTGAAAATTTTTGTGTTGGCTTGATATGGGTTTAAATGCATATAACTCTTTATTCGAGTGTCCTTTTTCAATTCTGTTTGAAGGAGGGTGTTAAGGAAAGAATGTAGAATATTTCCTGATAAACCGTTTTCATTAATTTATACTCGCCTTTTTTAGAAATCATGTCAAAGTTGCGTTTTCATAATGGATTTTTTTTGAAAAAACTTTTTCCCTCAAATAGCAAAAAAGTTATGAACCCAGCGGGGGTCTTGAACACGTTTCTTAAATGTTTGGACCAACATTTTGCATAATTTTATATACCCAACAATTTTTGACGAGTGATCCGCCATATATGATCCGCCTCTGCAATTTATTAAATTATATAAATATTATAAAATTTGTAATCAGCGACCTCGAAAACCCTTATATACCACCAATTTTCAATCAAATCTAAAACTTTTTTCGATTTTTGGCCAACTTTTTTTTCAATCAGACCTCTGTGCGATGATCAAAAAAATCTCAAAATTTACCAAAATAGGTTTTTTAAGGTGTACTAAAAATATCAAAAAATGAAGGAAATCAAAAATTAAATTTTTTCAAACCCTTCGATTTGACGTGGAATGCCCCATATTTATATGAATTCATATAAATATATATATAATTTTTATCTTTTCTTAGACGTCCGCGGCCAAGTTCCAATCAGCTCGAGGCCCACGGGTTGGGAACCGCTGATCTACTAATTTCAATTATTGGATTGCAATTTTTAAATTTTGATAAAAAATTAATTTATTTAAATTAATTTCAATTTTATTTTTAATAATTTTTACAAGTTGTGTCTTTATTACATTGATTCATAGCTTCACAAACCCTTTAATACTGATGATAATTTGTTCCCTGGAAGAGGGTTTCTGCATTACAAGCGAAGTATAGGTCAACTAACTTACGCGAACTGAAGCAACCGGTCCTTAGATAAACTAACAAGTAAATTATATCAATTTTTTTGTTTATTTTTTCCTCAACGACTTCCTTGTCATCTTTGAGGTTTTATTTCGTCGGTTGTTTCTGTTAGAAGGAACCACAAATGCCACCCAAATAGGAAATAAATTTCATGATCAACTTCCTCCATTGGTTTATCTCTATTTAGAAAAATATTAAAAATATTCTTTTTTCCTCTAATTCAAAAACTTTTTTTAGAATGGTAGATCCAAATCCCCGGATATTCCTTAAAATTGTTCTGTGCTTGTCACACCAGATTTTTTGTGGCATTATACAGTATAGGCAAGAGTAAGCAAAAAATGGCCCTTTCAATTTAAATTATTTATCGGAGATTTTATTTTTAAACCAAGGGAATTCCTTTTTATGATAAATCCTTGAATTATTCAAAAGATAACAAAATATTTAAAATCATCTTTATTTCTAAATAAACGTCGTTTCTGCCTCTTGTGCTGTGGGTCAAGGATTCGCATCACGACACAAATTTTTTAAATTGGATTAGTTACCAGAGAAATAAAAAAAAATCGAACGACGACATCCCCGGGGAGGTATTTAGCTCTTCGGTAATTCTGATTAATTTTGGAATATGACTTCGTTCAGGGATCATGTATTTATTTAATGATAATGTTGAAATTCTCAACGAACCATCATATTTTAAAACAACCCTCTTTTCTGAACTTAAGGTTGTTCGGATAGTACAGTACATCGTAAGTCATAATAGAATCTAAATTTTTTTTTAAATAAAATTAAAAATTTGAATGCCAAAATTCCTTATTATAATTTAGTCGTGACCTATCAGAGTTTATAATTGTATTAAGTTAATAATTTAATTACCAAAAATAATAAATGAATGACTTTTGACTCGAGCAGTTTTTCACGTAAAATAGAACTGGCAACATTGCATTCATCAACACTATTTTAAATCTTAAACGCCTTAAATTTTATTTTATTTAATATATTACAATGATTAATGCAAATCAGTTTAAACACAATGGACGATTTGCAAGAAAAAATATCGTAAAATTGAAAAAAAAAAAAAATGTAACTGACATCGAGAAAAGACAATTGTTATGCGACGTTGCCAGGCTGGTCTCACTCTCAAATCTTCCTTATTTTTAAATATTGGCGACTGTCATTTTGGAGAATTTTTTGACTTTCTTGTTAAAATATCTTTAAAAGCGGACGGCAGAAACTTTTGATTTTATTTTTAACGTATTCCTCGGAAGTGAATTGATAAAATAAAAGTTTTTTTGTTTTTGTATCTGATGCAGAGGTAGCTATATAATTCGATATGTGTGGGTTTCGTCGTTATTCCCCATAGGCTACATGTTAAATTTCAATTTTTTAAAAATTAATTACACGAAACCCTGGGTCAGATCTGCTTCAAAATTTTATTTTATACGTATTTGGTAGTGATTAATAACATATTAAAAAATTTGCTTTTAATTTGATAAAGTGCTTTAATGTCCGAACAACCTTAATATGGCTCTGAAGGTACAGAAATACATTTAATTGAGAATTGCAAAAATTCATAATTTTGAATTTGAGGGCTTCAAATTTTATGACTCCTAAAAATTAAAGCCGCGGACCTGTGTGACAAACCACGAGATAAAAGAGGGAGCCGGACCTGAGGGCAAAGGCTGGAACTCTAAAGCCTATTTTGGCTAGTAACTCACTACAGTCCCAGCGATCACCCAGCAGGTCACAGAAATTTCTAAAAAATGAAATCCCCTCTCCTCTCGGATAGACTTTTGATCTCGAATATTTCCAATAGCTGATTGTAACTTATATGCGTAGCGGGGAGTGCGAACCTTCGGTAGAACATATAATTCAGAAACTTCCTCTGCACTCTTTCTATGGCATTGATTTGAGAGGCATAAATAGGGTTCCATATCAAAGGAGCATACTCTAATTGGGACCTTACAAGCGAAAAGTACAGAGTTTTCATGGTCTTTAAATTGTTAACATTTTTTGAATTTCTTTTAATGAAACCCAAAAGTCTGAAGGCTTTATTAACTATAGAGGCAACATGCTCGACAAAAGATAGCTTTGAATCAAAAATGATTCCTAAATCCCTGATCGAGTCCACTCTTTTTATCAAAAAATTGTCAATGTAATAGTTATGTTGTAAAGATATTTTTTTCTTTGTAAAAGTACACATTGAACATTTTTCTATATTCAGTGGTAGTAAATTTTCTTTACACCAAAGTTGAATACATTGCAAAGTGTTTTGCAGATCTAAACAGTCATTGGTGTTAGATATTTTAGAAAAAATTTTTAAGTCATCTGCATAAAGCAGAAAATTAGATTCTTTAATAGCATTGACAATGTCATTAATAAATATGATGAAGAGTAGAGGCCCAAGTTTAGACCCCTGGGGGACTCCAGAGTGGGCTACAAACTCAAATTTAAACATTAACAAAGTCCGACATTGAGCCGCCTATAGTATATATAGACTTGGTGGTCCAAAGTAGATCTCTTGCATGTTAAATTAGGTCAGACTGAACCACAAAAAGGTAAAAAGTTCCAGTTCGGTGCCCAAAGATGGACCTAATGGGAACCAAAATTAGTAAATGGTAGGATTTTTATGGGGTGCGAGGACAAAGGTCAAAAATCCCGAAAGAGTTAGCCTTAGCAAAATTGTTTAATTTAGAAATTATATTTTTGGTTTATTCAGCTAAATTAAATAAAGTAAAATTGCAAATGTATACATTCGAAGGAAAACACGTCCGACCTAACTCTTGCTCTGACGCATGGATTTTGATCTCGCATAAATACGACTCAACGACCCGAAGGCCGGGCCGGTTTACCCATAAACAGGGAGCTCGTCACTCGTAACTCTGGGACCCATAGCTGTACATTTTCGAATAAAGCCAAAATTAACACAAACAGTCTCTTTTGAATGACCCAAAAACTGCCTGCCTCCCTCACCAACGGCCATCTACCAGCGACAACAACGGGCATCCCGGAGGACAGCAACAAAGCGCAGCACAACAGGATCTCAGGGTTCAAAGTCGGAACTGGGTCTTCTTACAATGCTCTAAATCGACCTATTCAGGACCAGAGGGATAAAAGCAGCAACTAAATTTGACACTAAAAAAAACAACAAGAGTTGAAGACCTTTCCCATGCTCTTCTTAATAGAAGTTATCTATTAGCTAATTAGAAAGAGTTAGAAGTTGGGTAGTGGCATCTCAGGGGGAAAGTTTTGCAACTTTGTTCTCTATTTTTTTCCTTAGATATCAGCTATAGGGCGGATCCTCTTCCTTTTCCTGTTCCTCGCCCCTCCAATGCTTTCTATAAAATGGAAATTCTCTCGAGTTTTCCTCTCATTCATTTCTTTTAGTTGTGTCTTATAATCGTAGCACTGAACAGAAATCAAAATGAATTTCTTCTTCTTCGTCTCTCTCTTTCTATTTTCCTTCTGCTTCTTCTTCTTCTCTGGAGCATCTCAAGAAGGTGAGCTCAAGGCTTTTTGGTCTTTATTAAAAAAAGACATTATAATCTTCGTCCAGTCTTAATAATATTTTCCACGTCTTTTCTATTAGGGTCTAAAAAAGAAGGGGATTCCTGTGTAACTACACGTCACGAGGAGGGGACGTGTAGGAATTTGGATGATTGTGCTGTGATCGTCAACATAGTCAAATATAAGCCTATTTCTTCTGAATTTCGGGATTATCTGATAAACTCCGCTTGTCAAATGGATGAGGCGAAGCACACCATTATGTTGTGCTGTCCTCTCAAATTCAGTACATTTCAGGTAACTCTTATTCTAAAAGACAAGGACACACACCACCATGCATTCATCTTAATTCTAGAAGAACTTCAAATATTAAATTGTTTGTTCTTGTTGTTTTAGGCAACAACAGAAAAGCCTCCAACAGGAGAGTTGCTTCAACATCGCAATATAAGACTCCTGCCATTAGACACCTGTGGAGAGCCTCTCCACACCGTGAGGCTTAACAAGGATCCTCAAAAGAATGTACATTATTATGAGTATCCTTGGGTGGCGAGTATTACCAGATATAACTCCCAAAGTGAGTATCCATCGATGTGGGCAGATATTATTGATATTTTTTTGTTATTCTGTTTAGTCCAAGAGCCCAGAGCCCCCAGACAATACTCATTTTCTCACAAATAAAATGTATGGGATAAAGTAGTGTTAGTTCGTACTTTGAGTGTAAGCATATTTGCAAATTTGGGGCGTGGGCCAATTTATAGGTAACCAAGTGCCAAACATTGGTAAAAATAGTACTAATTATACTTATTTTCTCATTCTTGATTTTTACGTATATTTTTAGAGAATATTGTTAAAAGTTAATAATCAATACTGCCAGACACTTACCATGGGCCCTAACTCTTGCCAGACGCTTCAAAGTTATCAAAAAAAAGTATGAAACTATACTCATTTTGATTTTTATATATGATATTCAGGGAACTATTTCAAGACTATTTGTAAGCTGCCAGACCAATCGGTTGGGCCAAACATCCCGCCAGACATAGATAAAGTGTCGTTAAACGTCTGAGCGCGAGCAGGATATGTGGATAGTTTTTTAACATACATAGCTTTATAAAATTTATGTTAATAATGGTCTACTGGAAAGCTTCAGTAAAAAATAAGTAATATTTTAACGCTCAATTAAAACGTTAATTAAAGAATAATAAAATATTAATACTTTTGAACTCTTAATGAAAATTATGAACAAACGAACTGCAATAAAATATAAATATGCTCGCGCTCAGACGTTTAACGACACTTTATCTATGTCTGGCGGGATGTTTGGCCCAACCGATTGGTCTGGCAGCTTACAATTAGTCTTGAAATAGTTCCCTGAATATCATATATAAAAATCAAGAATGAGAAAATAAGTTAGCTTAAAGTTAGATAATCTTTTCGGGACCTTTGAAGCGTCTGGTAAGAGTTATGGCCGATGGTAAGTGTCTGGCAGTATTGATTATTAACTTTTAACAATATTCTCTAAAACATACATAAAAATCAGCTCTGAGACTTTGAGAAAAGTTAGTATTGTTTTTACATATCTTTAGTATACGAGCCTATTCATAGCGACACTTTAGGTGTGTCTGGCGGGATGTTTGGCCCAACGGATTGGTCTGGCAGCTTACAAATATTCTTGAATTGGTTCCCTGAATATCATATATGAAAATCAAGAATGAGAAAATGAGTATAGTTTCATACTTTTTTTGGTAACTTTGAAGCGTCTGGCAAGAGTTATGGCCCATGGTAAGTGTCTGGCAGTATTGATTATTAACTTTTAACAATATTCTCTAAAAATATACGTAAAAATCAAGAATGAGAAAATAAGTATATTTAGTACTATTTTTACCAATGTTTGGCACTTGGTTACCTATAAATTGGCCCACGCCCCAAATTTACAAATATGCTTACACTCAAAGTACGAACTAACACTACTTTATCCAATAGATTTTATTTGTGAGAAAATGAGTATTGTCTGGGGGCTCTGGGCTCTCTCTCTAGTTGCTTAGTTGCCAGAAATGAATTAATCTTTTCTTTTTTTAGAACCCACCGAGAAATCCAATTGTCCCGGAGCATTAATTAATAGAAATTATGTATTAACGCATAAGAAATGTGCAGATGCCAGAAATCCTATGTAACTATCTGATGTATTAATTAAATAGTTCAAGTGTAACTAAATGTAATTCTCGTTTTCTTTTTTTTAGATCATATGTTCACTTATTTGAATATGTCTATCAAAATGGAATTCCTAAGAATTGTTTAGAAGACGTTAATGGAGAGATGATTTGTGCACTAGAGGGGATTCTATTTTATATTGAATATATCATCAAAGATAGTAATAGTCAACTTGTCCTGTTAAGATTAGAACATCCTGCTTATGAAGCGACACCTGCATGTCTCCCTGTTTCGTCAAAGTTATTGGGGAAGGATTATACAGGTGCTACTTTTATAGGTGTTGGTGCCAGAGGAATCGAAAGACTTCTTTATTTTTCTACTCGGATATATAAAGAACATAAGTATCATGACCGATGTGAAGTGGCGTATTTATGCACCTCTCAAGTGGACAGAGGAGACATAGCTTCTCTTCTCCTCATGTCTTCTGAGTTCTTTAAGGGTAAATCGAAATATTTTCTGGTTGGAATAAGATCCGGGATATTACGAAAGTCAATCTCGTCCTTATTTTTATCCCATTACAAGATACGATGACATTAAATGGATTCTTGACAACATTAAAGAATAAATTCTCTCTTTAAACCTAAATACTTTTCATGCATATATGGTTTGATCTATAAAGAAAATTATCACTAGTTGTGTTTTTTCGACCAGAGATCTTTAATCGTTCTTTGTTCTTTAGATTGTTTGGCCATGTTTTTATATCTATGTACGACGTATGTTGTATGCTAATTTCTTTTTTCAAGTTTTCTTTTTATCTTGTTTTTGTATTATTAATTATAACTAGAGCCCGGATTCCTATGCAATTGCATATTCTATTTGCTAATAGGTACGTCACTGAAAACCAATTTTCTATCCGAATCATGCCCCCTTGGAGCTAGGGTTCAAATTCTATATTGCATATTTTTGCATATTTGGTCAATATTGCATAAAGTTGCATATTTAAAACTTTTTGGATATTTTAAATTTTTTTTCAGTAAAAGTTTCATTTTAATTTAATTTTTTAATTTTTTTTTTCTAAAAACAAAAAAAAAAAAAAAAATTTAAATTATACGTTCAGCCACAAATTAAAAGTTAGTTTCCCAGAAATATTACGTTTTTTTTTTTTTTTTTTTTTATAAAGTGTTTATTTTGTTAAATAATATTTAGTATATATTTTATATAAACCTATTACTTTCTCGTACCCTATATATGAAATATATAGGAGAGAAAGTATTGCGATCATGTCAAAAATTCGATGTCGAGATTTTGATGGATATACATGTTTTGAGGTCCCCTGAGTCCAAAAAAGTGGGTCCCGCAAATTGGTCTGTGTGTGTGTGTGTGTATGTCTGTCTGTCTGTGTGTCTGTATGTGTGTGGAACCATTTTTTTTAGCATGAAGGAGTTGAGCTACCGAGGTTGAAATTTTATATTTAACTTAAGTACCTCTTGAAGAATCTCAAAATAAGCTTTTGAACAAAATCGGCCAAAAAGTACTAGTACTTTACTGATGTACTTTTTCAGTTTTTTTCGATTTTCTCAAAATTCCCTCCAAAGATTTTTTTTAAAATTCATAAATGAACTATTTTTTAGATGCTCTTTAAAATGTATATTCTCATTTTGCCGTTGAAATCTTCTGAAGACCACTTTATTCTTGTTCTTCATAGGAAAGATAGAACTGGTTGCCTTGGTAACGGAATTTAAATCTTTTTCCTTTTTATTAGATTTTACATTTTGTAAAGTACTACTTCCAAGTGACGTATCCACTCCAAAAGTTGATAGAAATCTACAATTTTAGTGTAAGGGGCATATACCAAATTTCATCGATCTAGCTGCTTTGGTTTTTAAGCATCGTGTTCACACACACCCCAGACGTAATTCCAAAAGAATATACGAGAAAGTCTCGGGGGAAGTCAATTTTCTAATATTTTTTTCTAAAAACAAAACAAAAAAAAAAAATTTAAATCCCTTTTATTACATTGTAAAAAATGAATAACTATATATTTTTTATTCTTTATATCCTCTTTTAAGAAATAAATTTAGTTTTGCTAGAATTTTCGTTGGATGAATATCAAGTCAGTTGTGTTTCATAATTCGAAGTCAAATTAATTAAAGAAAAAAAAATGCCAAAACAGGGGTCCTCGTTTGCTTCAAAAATTTCGCAATGGATTGCTCCTTATATATATATTTTTTTTTTTATTAAATTTAGTTTTTATTGTGAGACCAATTTTTAACTTTGCCCATCAACCGTAGGTTGGCAGGGAAAGTTAATGTAATCGTAAAAAAAAATCGAAATTTTTCTGAAGCTGCCAAAATGCGTTTTGAGGTCCCCTGAATCCATTTAAGAAGTTTTTGGAATGATGTCTCTCTGTTGTGTGTGTGTGTGTGTGTCTGTGGTAATTTTTTTCGTCAACAAAATCTCAAAAACTATTTGTTCAATTGTTTTGAAATTTTGCACCCATAAACTAGGGGTAGAGGCCAAGAACTGAAAAGCTTTTGGTAAATATCGGACCATTAGGGGGTGCAAATATTTTTTTCTTTCATAACCTATAGTTTTTTTTATATATTCAGAAACTAGACTTCCTCCCGAGTAAAATGATATATAATATGTATAACATCGGACCATTAGGGGAGTAGGGGGCAAATATTTTTTTCTTGAATAGTGGGTGGGCAAAGTTGTGCGCTCGGCTTAGTCTGACCCTTTATTTATTTTTTAATTATTTCCTTCCAAAAATAAAACACCATTAGTTTTACATCAGTAGAAATCATGATTTACCTTTTAATTGGAAGCCATTTACTTAATATTTTTGCCAAAAATATATTGCATATTTTGCTGCATATTTTAATACTTTTACTGCATATTATATGGCATATTTAGTGGTTTTTGCTGCATAAAAATCCGGGCTCTAGTTATAATATTAGCCTAACCATTTCGAATATTTTGAAATTCGGTTGAATGGATTTTAACATCCATGTCTATAAGGTTCCTATGTGGGGGCGAACGCAGAGCCCACCGAAAACAGGCGGAGCAGCTAGTATTGATAAGAAAATAAATAAAATTTTTTGCCTGACATAAAGAATAATAAAGAGATGAAAAGAAGGAAAGTTTTGTGTTTTATAAACTTGTTTTTTTTTTAGCCTACTATTGGGTGAAAAAGAAAAAAATGTCAATAAGAGCTCCTTTTTCGCTTGTTTCCCATAAAAGGTTCGAATTCTCTCTCTGCTTCTCTTGCGCCTTTTTTTTTTAATCTTTTATTCTAGAAACTAATTAATTAACCTAAAAAATTTATATCAACCTACCTTTATTGGATCGGAGAAAGAAAATTTTACTTTCTTTCTATTTAGAGAATCATTTCACCTCTATGGAAAATTGAAAATTGATTTAATAGGTAACTTAAAAATATTTAATTTCTCCACCAGCCAGAAGGCTTAATTTGGGAATTAACCAAAACATAAATTTTTTTAATGGTGCCCGCGCTCCGCGGGTCGCAATCCACGATTTGGACACACCAGTGCCCTTCAACGATAAAAGGATTAAAACGAATCCTAGCTTTTCTTTAATTATTTCCCAATAAAAATCTTGAGTTAATGACAAAATATGTTTTTACTCTTCTATTATCTCTTACATTTAAATTGTCTCCTTGACAATGAATTTAATAACGAGCAATTTTCTTTAAAAATAAGTTCGATAACCACTTCTGCATCAAATTGAGCGATTTTCTTATCCAGTTTCAAATTTAATAGAAAAAAAAAAATTCTCAGTTCCCTAATATGAATGAAGTGCTGCTGAAATATCATTAGAAAGGAATTAAAGAAATTTATATTTAGATTCATTTTTCAGCCAACTAAAAGTTTCTCAGTTCTGTTCATTTTTACTTTCTCTTACCTCTATATAAGTTAATATATAGAGAGAGAAAGTACTATAATTTTAGTTCATATAAAGAAAGGGCGTGGTTTATCGATAAAGTTTGATTCGAATTCAAACCTGGTTTGCCGCTAAAAATCAATCAAGTCGAGCGTCTCTACTGGAGCACTAGCGATATAATCAAGTCCAATTGCATGCTTGAAGACATGAACCAGCCCTCTCCTGGGGTCCACAACATATCAATTTTTCTTGGGTGGGGGGAGGGGCAAACTTTTGATTTCTTAAAATTTACTTACATTTAGGTACAATTGAATCGTTTATTTC
The DNA here is from genome assembly GCA_023213315.1 of Euborellia annulipes. Lineage (NCBI taxonomy): Eukaryota > Metazoa > Arthropoda > Insecta > Dermaptera > Anisolabididae > Euborellia > Euborellia annulipes. Next base: position 12,813 of record JAKCPI010005477.1, read on the forward strand.
AGAAAGCACCTAAGTGCGCTTTTTTCAACTTTCGGAAAACTAAAGAAAACTGTTTTGCAGCTTAAGTATAGGTCTAGTCTCCTTCAAATATTTTTTTACCAAATCAAAAACATGCTATTGGGATAATCTAAAAGATGTATTTACCTTTAAATTGTACTGTAGCACCAAAAACACATGAATTGAAATTTTGTCGCTTAGGTGGTTTCTGAAATAAACAATTCAATTAAGTCCTGTGAGCTAGAGCTATTATATTTAAATAGATAATTTTCAGAAAAGGTAAAATAAATCTTTTCACTATATATCTCTCTCACTGGCCAAAAGATATTTAATTAAATTAATTGTTTAATTTTGAGCAGTTTATATACTCGTAGATAGGCCCTATATTTTGAAATATTTTATTTAGAATAATATAAAATTAAAAAACAAAGGAGCCTTTGGGGGGGGGGGCAAAATGACCCTCTGCCCCTCCTTCCATTTTTCCATTTTTTAAACGTTTAGTTTATCATCATTTTAAATAAAATTTGTTGTATTGATAATAAAATGACAATTCTTAGATATTTTATCAATATTATCAATACAACAAATTTTGAACAAATTTTATTTAAAATGATGATAAACTAAACGTTTAAAAATGAAAAAAAAAAAAAAAAAAAACCTAACAAAATTGTGTGTGTGGGTTGATTTAATTTAATTAACTACCTTTGATGATGACTTAAATAAAAATTAAATTTTATTTGAATTTAATAGGTAAAGAATAAAAAAGAATGTTTTATTGCACCCGAAATTTAGGTATTTTTTTTTACTTTCTCTTAGCCTATATATGAAATATATAGGAGAGAAAGTATTGCGATCATGTCAAAAATTCGATGTCGAGATTTTGATGGATATACATGTTTTGAGGTCCCCTGAGTCCAAAAAAGTGGGTCCCGCAAATTGGTCTGTGTGTGTGTGTGTGTGTGTGTGTGTGTGTCTGTATGTGTGGACAGATTTTTAGCATGAAGGAATTGAGCTACCGGATTGAAATTTTATATTTAACTTAGGTACCTTCCCACACGCTCAAAATAAGCTTTTGAACAAAATCGGCCAAAAAGTACTAGTACTTTACTGATGTACTTTTTCAGTTTTTTTCGATTTTCTCAAAATTCCCTCCAAGGATTTTTTTTAAAATTCAAAAATCAATTATTTTTTAGATGCTCTTTAAAATGTATATTCTCATTTTGCCGTTGAAATCTTCTGGAGACCACTTTACTCTTGTTCTTTTAGCATGAAGGAATTGAGCTACCGGATTGAAATTTTATATTTAACTTAGGGACCTTCCCACACGCTCAAAATAAGCTTTTGAACAAAATCGGCCAAAAAGTACTAGTACTTTACTGATGTACTTTTTCAGTTTTTTTCGATTTTCTCAAAATTCCCTCCAAGGATTTTTTTAAAATTCAAAAATCAATTATTTTTTTAGATGCTCTTTAAAATGTATATTCTCATTTTGCCGTTGATATCTTCTGGAGACCACTTTACTCTTGTTCTTCATAGGAAAGATAGAAATGGTTGCCATGGTAACGGAATTTAAATCTTTTTCTTTTTATTAGATTAAAAATCAATTATTATTTAAATTCCCATTTATTTGTGTCTTTAATTGCTTAGGAGAAAACATATATATATCTCTCTCTCTCACTTGCAAACATTATCGCCTGTCTCTCCGCCTTCTCTCATAGGCCTAATGTTAATTTCCTATAGGGATTTTACTTTCTCTTAGCCTATATATGAAATATATAGAGAGAGAAAGTATTAAGATCATGTCAAAAATTCGATGTCGAGATTTTGATGGATATACATGTTTTGAGGTCCCCTGAGTCCAAAAAGTGGGTCCCGCAAATTGGTCTGTGTGTATGTATGTGGGTGTGTGTATGTATGTATGTGTGGACAGATTTTTAGCATGAAGGAATTGAGCTACCGGATTGAAATTTTATATTTAACTTAGGTACCTTCCCACACGCTCAAAATAAGCTTTTGAACAAAATCGGCCAAAAAGTACTAGTACTTTACTGATGTACTTTTTCAGTTTTTTTCGATTTTCTCAAAATTCCCTCCAAGGATTTTTTTTAAAATTCAAAAATCAATTATTTTTTAGATGCTCTTTAAAATGTATATTCTCATTTTGCCGTTGAAATCTTCTGGAGACCACTTTACTCTTGTTCTTTTAGCATGAAGGAATTGAGCTACCGGATTGAAATTTTATATTTAACTTAGGTACCTTCCCACACGCTCAAAATAAGCTTTTGAACAAAATCGGCCAAAAAGTACTAGTACTTTACTGATGTACTTTTTCAGTTTTTTTCGATTTTCTCAAAATTCCCTCCAAGGATTTTTTTAAAATTCAAAAATCAATTATTTTTTAGATGCTCTTTAAAATGTATATTCTCATTTTGCCGTTGAAATCTTCTGAAGACCACTTTACTCTTGTTCTTCATAGGAAAGATAGAAATGGTTGCCATGGTAACGGAATTTAAATCTTTTTTCTTTTTATTAGATTAAAAATCAATTATTATTTAAATTCCCATTTATGGAAGAGAGGAGAAAAAAAAAAGAAAAAGGGCAAGGAAGAAATAGGATTTTACTTTCTCTTAGCCTATATATGAAATATATAGAGAGAGAAAGTATTGCGATCATGTCAAAAATTCGATGTCGAGATTTTGATGGATATACATGTTTTGAGGTCCCCTGAGTCCAAAAAGTGGGTCCCGCAAATTGGTCTGTGTGTGTGTGTGTGTGTGTGTGTGTTGTGTGTGTGTCTGTATGTGTGGACAGATTTTTAGCATGAAGGAATTGAGCTACCGGATTGAAATTTTATATTTAACTTAGGTACCTTCCCACACGCTCAAAATAAGCTTTTGAACAAAATCGGCCAAAAAGTACTAGTACTTTACTGATGTACTTTTTCAGTTTTTTTCGATTTTCTCAAAATTCCCTCCAAGGATTTTTTTAAAATTCAAAAATCAATTATTTTTTAGATGCTCTTTAAAATGTATATTCTCATTTTGCCGTTGAAGTCTTCTGGAGACCACTTTACTCTTGTTCTTTTAGCATGAAGGAATTGAGCTACCGGATTGAAATTTTATATTTAACTTAGGTACCTTCCCACACGCTCAAAATAAGCTTTTGAACAAAATCGGCCAAAAGTACTAGTACTTTACTGATGTACTTTTTCAGTTTTTTTCGATTTTCTCAAAATTCCCTCCAAGGATTTTTTTAAAATTCAAAAATCAATTATTTTTTAGATGCTCTTTAAAATGTATATTCTCATTTTGCCGTTGAAATCTTCTGGAGACCACTTTACTCTTGTTCTTCATAGGAAAGATAGAAATGGTTGCCATGGTAACGGAATTTAAATCTTTTTCTTTTTATTAGATTAAAAATCAATTATTATTTAAATTCCCATTTATTTGTGTCTTTAATTGCTTAGGAGAAAACATATATATCTCTCTCTCTCTCACTTGCAAACATTATCGCCTGTCTCTCCGCCTTCTCTCATAGGCCTAATGTTAATTTCCTATAGGGATTTTTATGTTAATTTCGATTCAAAAGGGGGTCCCCTTTGAAACTTTTTAGGCATTTAAAATTTTTTTTTCCAATTCTTATGAAATTTTGTATTTATTTACGATTCTCTATTGTGTATAAAATGTCCAAATATGAGATTAAAATTTTTAAAAATAACCATAGTTTATTTCAAGCAGTCAACATTTAAAATCAAGTTTGAAACTAAGGTGCTATCGGAAACTAAATATATCTCGACACAAAAAATCTGGTGTGACCAGCACAGTGCGCAACTTTCTCTTACCGAAGGGTAAGAGAAAGTTGTGTGCTGTGTGGGCCCACCAGCAGTTTAATCTAATAAATAGAAAAAGGATTTAAATTCCGTTACCATGGCAACCATTTCTATCTTTCCTATGAAGAACAAGAGTAAAGTGGTCTCCAGAAGATTTCAACGGCAAAATGAGAATATACATTTTTAAAGAGCATCTAAAAAATAATTGATTTTTGAATTTTAAAAAAAATCCTTGGAGGGAATTTTGAGAAAATCGAAAAAAACTGAAAAAGTACATCAGTAAAGTACTAGTACTTTTTGGCCGATTTTGTTCAAAAGCTTATTTTGAGCGTGTGGGAAGGTACCTAAGTTAAATATAAAATTTCAATCCGGTAGCTCAATTCCTTCATGCTAAAAGAACAAGAGTAAAGTGGTCTCCAGAAGATTTCAACGGCAAAATGAGAATATACATTTTAAAGAGCATCTAAAAAATAATTGATTTTTGAATTTTAAAAAAAATCCTTGGAGGGAATTTTGAGAAAATCGAAAAAAACTGAAAAAGTACATCAGTAAAGTACTAGTACTTTTTGGCCGATTTTGTTCAAAAGCTTATTTTGAGCGTGTGGGAAGGTACCTAAGTTAAATATAAAATTTCAATCCGGTAGCTCAATTCCTTCATGCTAAAAATCTGTCCACACATACATACATACACACACACACACATACATACACACAGACCAATTTGCGGGACCCACTTTTTTTGGACTCAGGGGACCTCAAAACATGTATATCCATCAAAATCTCGACATCGAATTTTTGACATGATCGCAATACTTTCTCTCTCTATATATTTCATATATAGGCTAAGAGAAAGTAAAGATAAATAAATCTGGTGTGACTGGCGCACAGCACACAACTTTCTCTTACCCTTCGGTAAGAGAAAGTTGCGCACTGTGCTGGTCACACCAGATTTTTTGTGTCGAGATATATTTAGTTTCCGATAGCACCTTAGTTTCAAACTTGCATTTTAAATGTTGACTGCTTCAAATAAACTATGGTTATTTTTCAAAATTTTAATCTCATATTTGGACATTTTATACACAATATAGAATCGTAAATAAATACAAAATTTCATAAGAATTGGAAAAAAAAATTTTAAATGCCTAAAAAGTTTCAAAGGGGACCCCCTTTTGAATCGAAATTAACATACAAATCCCTATAGGAAATTAACATTGGGCCTATGGAAGAGAAGGTGGAAAGGAAATTTAAAAAGAGAGAGACAGACGATAATGTTTGCAAGTGAGAGAGAGAGGACATATATGTTTTCTTCTAAACAATTAAAGACACAAATAAAAATGGGAATTTAAATAATAATTGATTTTTACTTTTCTCTTAGCCTATATATGAAATATATAGAGAGGAAAGTATTGCGATCATGTCAAAAATTCGATGTCGAGACGATGGATATACAAGTAATGAGGTCTACTGAGTCCAAAAAAATGAGGTTCCACAAGTATTCTGTGCGTGTGTGCGTATTGTGCGTCCTGTGTGGACCGAATTTTAGCATGAAGGAATTGAGCTACCGGATTGAAATTGTATATTTAACTTAGGTACCTTCCCACACGCTCCAAAATAAGCTTTTGAATTAAAATCGACAAAAGTACTAGTACTTTACTGATGTACTTTTCAGTTTTTTTCGATTTTCTCAAATTCCCTCCAAGGATTTTTTTAAAATTCATAAATGAACTATATTTTAGATGCTCTTTAAAATGTATATTCTCATTTTGCCGTTGAAATCTTCTGAAGACCACTTTACTCTTGTTCTTCATAGGAAAGATAGAAATGGTTGCCATGGTAACGGAATTTAAATCTTTTTCTTTTTATTAGATTAAAAATCAATTATTATTTAAATTCCCATTTTATTTTAAATTTATTTGTGTCTTTAATTGTTTCAAAGAAAACATATATGTCTCTCTCTCACTTGCAAACATTATCGTCTCTCTCTACTCTTTTTAAATTCCCTTTCCACCTCATCTTCGCATAGGCCTAATGTTAATTTCCTATAGGGATTTGTATGTTTATTTCGATTCAAAGGGGTCCCCTTTGGAACTTTTTTAGGCATTTAAAATTTTTTTTTTCCAATTCTTATGAAATTTTGTATTTATTTACGATTCTATATTGTGTATAAAATGTCCAAATATGAGATTAAAATTTTGACAAATAACCATAGTTTATTTGAAGCAGTCAACAATTAAAATGCAAGTTTGAAACTAAGGTGCTATCGGAAACTAAATATATCTCGACACAAAAAATCTGGTGTGACCAGCACAGTGCTCAACTTTCTCTTACCGAAGGGTAAGAGAAAGTTGTGTGCTATGCGCCAGTCACACCAGATTTTTAATCTAATAAAAAGAAAAAGATTTAAATTCCGTTACCATGGCAACCATTTCTATCTTTCCTATGAAGAACAAAGAGTAAAGTGGTCTTCAGAAGATTTCAACGGCAAAATGAGAATATACATTTTAAAGAGCATCTAAAAAATAATTGATTTTTGAATTTTAAAAAAAATCCTTGGAGGGAATTTTGAGAAAATCGAAAAAAACTGAAAAAGTACATCAGTAAAGTACTAGTACTTTTGGCCGATTTTGTTCAAAAGCTTATTTTGAGCGTGTGGGAAGGTACCTAAGTTAAATATAAAATTTCAATCCGGTAGCTCAATTCCTTCATGCTAAAAGAACAGGAGTAAAGTGGTCTTCAGAAGATTTCAACGGCGAAATGAGAATATACATATTAAAGAGCATCTAAAAAATAATTGATTTTTGAATTTAAAAAAAAATCCTTGGAGGGAATTTTGAGAAAATCGAAAAAAACTGAAAAAGTACATCAGTAAAGTACTAGTACTTTTTGGCCGATTTTGTTCAAAAGCTTATTTTGAGATTCTTCAAAGGTACCTAAGTTAAATATAAAATTTCAATCCGCTAGCTCAACTCCTTCATGCTAAAAATCTGTCCACACACACATACATACACACAGACATACATACACACACACACACACACAGACCAATTTGCGGGACCCACTTTTTTGGACTCAGGGGACCTCAAAACATGTAATATCCATCAAAATCTCGACATCGAATTTTTGACATGATCGCAATACTTTCTCTCTCTATATATTTCATATATAGGGTAAGAGAAAGTAATATTAGACTCTATAACACTTATAATATTAATAGAAAGGAAATTATTATGATCGTGAAATCCCAATTTATTTTATATGTTTTTACATTACAAAAAATCTTAATGATCTTCCGTAAATATGTTTAAGAATTATGTAGGCCTATGTGTGTAACTTTAATTTGCTTATATCTCTGGCACAACTCATCGTATAAGTAAGTCAATGAATCGCTGAATACTCGCTCCTCTCCTGCTTGAGAATCTAAAGATTCATTATTGTAGAGTGTATGTAAATGCAATAGAAATGGCGATAAAATAATTTCAATTTAGAGGATAGGCCTTATAAGCGCAGGCATCCGAATCCGCTTAGGAACTTGAAACGATTCGTACAAAATTTATTATCAACATCGGCGCCAAAGTGCTGATATGCTCGAGAGTGGAGCCTTGAGCTTAGGCAACCAAGATGCTTGAAAGCTTTTCTCGTTGATATTAAAATTTATATATTTGAAGTAGGGCGTAAGTTAAGGTGATTGTTTAAAATATCATTTAAATCACTATAAGAGTGTAGCTAGATTACAATATTTGCGAGATGATTATAAACTGTCTTCTCTTTTTCAATTTAACCCATATTATTTAGTATTTGTAAATAATGTAGATCTCTCTTCAGTCATTAGTACCCGTTGTGGTTACTCAAATGAGTAATTTTCTTTGGAATAATACTGACAAGATTGGTTCCCGTTTCCTTCCTCAAGAGGTTTATTATTATTATACATGAGTGTTTTAAGGCGCATGCAGCAACAGGCCATTCGCGCCACACAGTTGATCTAACTAACATTTTCTTTTATTTTATTTTATTGTACAATGTGCTCTTATGTCTTAATATAAATACAAACAGAATATTAATAACAAATATATAAACAACAATATAAATAAATATTATAAATCAATAAATACTATAATTAAATAAATAATATGGATAAATAAATAAATAAAAAGATGTTATAAATAAATAAATAAACACTATAAATAAAACAGAATATAAACAACAATATAAATAAATATTATAAATCAATAAATACTATAATTAAATAAATAATATGGATAAATAAATAAATACTATAAATAAATAGATGTTATAAATAAATAAATAAACACTATAAATAAAATGCTTAAAATAATAAAATAGACTATAATAAATGGTATAAAAACATGTATAACATAATATGATAATAATGTAATAATCTATATAAATAATTTTTAAAACACGAACGTCTCTAGAGAGTAAGACTTATGTCCTATCATAAAGATCAATATATTTTAGATATTTGAAAAGATTTTCAAAATTCGCCTCTTCAAAAAGAGTTGAATATTTTTTTCCATCATATGGATTTGAACTCGAGTAACAATTTTAATTCCCATCCACTTCGTTTTTTTTTTTATATAAAATAACGTTAAAACTTTTGAAACTTTTTGAATATATTATTGAGTCCAAATAAGAGGGACACATCGTTCATTTATTAATGTTAATATTTTGTTTTATTTAAGTAGGGGTATCTCATAATGTGCTTAGAAGCTTCTGTAACCTCCTTTATAATTAATTTCACTGCTTGCGTGTGCTGCTGCTAAGCACGTTTGTGGTTTGTTGTTTTTGTATTATAAATTTGTATTGCGATTGTTTTGTCCTAGGGCCGGCCGGTGGGGCTCTAAGCGGGTCGTTATTACATTTATTTATTTATATATATATAAATACACACAAATCACACTTTAGGCTCATTCAGTGAGATCTAAATATTCTGCAATTTGATTAAATGTTTTTTGGTATTTTGGCAATGTGAATTTTCTTTTGAACTTTTCTAAAAATTCTGATGTGATCGTCTCACAGCACACAACTTTCTCTTATCTTCGGTAATCGAAAGTTGTGTTCTGTGCTTGTCACACCAGATTTTTTGTGTCGAGATCTATTTAGTTTCCGCCGATATATTAGAATTAAAGATATAAAATTTATAAACAGAGAAAAATATTTATATTTTGTTGCCATGTCAACCATTTCTCCTATCCTTTCTATGTAGTATAAGTGTAAAGTGGTCTTCATAAGATTTCAATGGCAAAATGAGAATATACATTTCAAAGAGTATCTAAAAAATAATTGATTTTTGAATTTTAATCAAAATCATTAGAGAGAATTTTGAGAAAATCGAAAAAAAAAACTGAAAAAGTGCATCAGTAAAGTACTAGTACTTTTTGGCCGATTTTGATTAAAAGCTTATTTTCACGCCTTACGGGGGTGTCTAACTTAATACTTTAAATTCAACCTCCAGCTCAGACCTTCAGACTTAAATTGAACCCAGTCAGACCATGTTGCGAAAACCACTTTTTTTGGACTCAGGGGACCTCAAAACGTGTATATCCGTCAAAATCTCGACATCGAATTTTTGACATGAATCCAATACTTTCTCTCTATAAATGTATATTAACATATATAGAGGTAAGAGAAAGTAAAAAATGTAATGTATACAATAGATGACACGATCATTTTATATTGTATATTTACTAATTAATAATTTCAATCGTATCATTGTATTGATAGTTGAGTTATACTCAGATCAGAAAAACAATCTCGACTAAAGTGTCAATTCAATAATTAACTTGTATATCAACACTCAATTAAAATGAGTGTAAATTCAAATTTGGTTTGTTTAAAAATATCTCACCCAGCCTTCTTTCTGAGTTATTTAATTTATTCCCTCAAATACTTTAAATATGTTAAGTAGTATTATAATTATTTGATTGGAGATCTTGGGTGATTATAACGTAGAAATTTTATGGCAAGTAGATTTTAAAAGAGAGTAAAAAAACCTACCTTTAGGCCAAATAATTTACTTATTAAATTTGCTAAGAAACTTCCACATATGGTCTTGGTATAAACAGAGATTTTAGTCCTAAAAACACGAATTAATCTCAACTTCATATTTAATTAAGAAAATTTTCTAATTCATTGTTATATTAATTCTTATTTAACAAATTTGTTTTAATTAATACATTATTAAAAATTAAATTATTAAAGTATTAATAATTATGTTAATGTCAAATTTTAGAATTTCTATTTTCACATCAATTCATTTTATTTATTTGAATAATCAAGTATATATGTTAATGAAAGAAAAATGTTTATCAAATTTGAATTAATTTTGAAACAACCAACCGAAGATTAGATAAATTAAATAAAAAAAAAATTCGATATTGCATTAATACTAGCAAAGTATGTTTTAAAGTATTTCATCTCGAAAATTCAAAAAATAATGTTGAAATTTTTCACACATAACCATTATAACCAAACTGAATGATTTTTGAAATTCTAAAATAAAATGTATAATTCTTATATGGACCCTATTACGCATTAGTGTGTCAAGCGCCAGCTACCGAGTTTTGAGAAAATTAACATTAAAGTTTTTTTGTTTTCATTGGATTATTTATATATAATTTTGTTTTGTCAATTGTGCAAGTAGCATTAAATATAAATTTTTTTAGGACATATTTCATAAAAAATACTATTAATTGTTGCATTTGAAACAATATTCCGTGCTTTACTCAATTTTTAAATTTTTTGGCCCCATGAAAAACTAATCAAAAACAAAAACAATAAATATATTTAAAAAAATTTTATTTTAATAAAAAAAAAAAAAATAATTAATTTTAATGGAATAATAAATGTGAGAATTGATCTCTGGTTTTCAAGGGATATTCATAAACAAATATAAGAAGTCTTTTACACAAACTGTTGAAGAATTTTACTTTGGGATAAATGAAAAATTCATATACAAAAAAATGAAAAATGAACCAATTTATTAAAAGTTTCATAAACGGGTTTATGAAAATTTTCATACACTAGTTAAAAAAATCGTCCCCTCGAGAGATTTAAACTCGATTTATTCATATATGAATTGGTACGATGCCTTTATCATCTCGACTACTTTGTTAAATACTTTTTTAAGCTACTTAAATTTGATTAATATTTTTTTAGTTAATAAACTAAATTTCACAAACTGGGTATATTAAAATTCAAGCACCCTCCGATGTCGAAAAAGAATTAAAAAAATGATAACTCTAATTTTTAATCAAATGACAAAATTAACTAACTCCCTGGTTAGTCAAATAACACCTTTAACGGGTCCGACACATTAATAAATGAATTCTTTATAATCAAGGAAGTAGATAGGTCTATAAACGAATTAGGGGATGCGCGCTGTCCGGAGACTTGAATGCGTCAATCTTCTCTCCTTTGACAATTTTCTAATTTTTTTTTTTTTTTTTTGTAAATTTATTTATTTTCCCGATCCGATCTGCCGCGCTGTTCGTATTTTCGGAAGGTGTGGGGGCCGTCGGGGGGGGGGGCAGATGACGTCATCGGCCGCGTCCAAGCAAGGGCGTGGGAATGGGCCGCGTCCTCGCGGCCTCCGGTTCCCAAGCAACACGCACACAACCACACCGTTGCACATACACACATGCACACACACATAGAAGAGACTTGCTCCGCTCGTAGACACTCACTTCACGCAGGGAAGATGGCTCTTGGCCACGGCTCTTCTGGCTGCCGACCGGTCCTAACGGTGTCCATTTCTACAAATCCTCCTGAAGACCCCGGGAGATCAGAGGTCCTCCCATCTCCCCCCCCCCCCTACTTGGTAAGAAACTCCGATCCGGGAATCCCACGATAATTTCCAATATAGTTAGTTGTTGTTTGATAAATTCACACCAAAATTATTGTTATCCATCATTTTGGTTTCTTTAATTCCTGCGTCCTTATTATTATTATTTTTATATTTTTCTTTCCAAGAACGGGGATACCAAACATTTCATTAACATCCCATAAAAATAGTTATAATTACATTATTTAGCTTTGTTTGAAAAAAGATATAATTTTTTTTCTAGTCAATTTAAGATAACAAATTTGTGAGTTGAGTTTGTCTTTGATTGGACAAAAATTGCCCCCCCTGGAGTCGAGCCAGGATCTCCACGCTTTCGTGACGGGCCGACTACCTTTATCCTAGGTCGCCCGCCCATTCTACATTATTTAGTTTTAATCTCTCACTTTTATTGTCAATTTCACATTTATCTCTTCAGTAGTTTGACTCTTTAAAAAAATTCTATAGTTTTTCGCCTTTCTGCCATTGTTATTTTTGTATTATTATTATTACTTTCTCTTGTATATATATGTAATATACACATATAAGTATTGAATTCATGTAAAAAATTAGATATCGAAAGTTTATTGGAAATATACGTTTTAAGGTATCCTGAGTCCAAAAAAGTGGGTTTTGGAAAATTGTCTGTCTGTGATTAAAAGAAATTACGAGTTTGAAATTTTATATTTATCTTTTATATAAAATCCGTCAAAGAGTACTCAGTACTTAACTGATGTGCTTTTTTAGTTTTTTCGATTTTCTCAAAATTCCCTCTAACGATTTTGATTAAAATTTATCGATCAATTATTTTTTAGATGCTCTTTAAAATGAAAATTTATATTCTCATTTTGACATCAAAATTGTTTGAAGTGAAGTACACTTTATTCTTGTATTCTTGGATATGGTTACCATGGTAACAAAATATAAATATTTTCCCATGTTAATAAATTTTACATCTAAAAAATATGCCGACACAAAAAATCTGGTGTGACAAGCACATCACATAACTTTCAATTACCATAGGTAAGAGAAAGTTGTGTGCTGAGCGACCAGTCTTTCAAGATTTTTATTATTTATTTACTATTTATTTGAGTTTTTTTCTCATTCCAGGGGTTCCCTGAATACATTTTAGTTATTTTTGTACGCTGATCCTATGTCCGAGATCGGGGTAAGCGGTACCCTGCAAATTTCGAGAGAGTCGGTGAGAGATGGAGCTGTTTTTTTTTATTTTCATGTCAATGGTTGTTCTTGGATCTATTACTTTCTCTTGCTTAGATACGTAATATTATGGGAGAAAGTATTCAAAAATTCGATGTCGAGATTACTTTTTCTTTCGATTATTAAAGAAGAATTGTCTGACTCTAAAAACAGGCGTTAAAATTTGAAATAAACAAATGGATGTTAAAAAGTAAAATCGTAGAAAGAAAAAAAGTAGAAACAATCAGCGTTAAAAAAATGTTATTCTCTAAACAAAGTTTTAACAGCGACGTTAACATGTTGCTTTTATTTAAAAACTATCAAAATCATAACCTTACTTTTTAGCTTAAGGACGCCATGTTCATTTTAAACACGACGTTAAAATATTAAAGGCACCCCCTAGACATGGCATTAATTTTTAACACATTTTCTAAATGTTAACGCTTTGTATTTAAATTTTTATTTACAGAATAGCTATTTGAGGCAAGGAAGTGATTTTGAATAGCATTTTTAACGCTTACATTACTTTTTAACACCCATTTGTTTATTTTAAATTTTAACTCCTGTTTTTAGAGAATAGACCTGATAGGGTTGTTTATGACCGGGGAGTGAAAATGCTCATCATCTTTATATTTAACAATTTCTTCCTGCAAGTTTCCGTTCTCCTTATTTAATTTTCTTAGACTCTCATTTTCACTTTTTAAATATTTATTTAACTTATTTATCTGAAAAAATAAGTCTATAATAATTTACACGTTTGTTCCATGTCAGATTGATCACTCTTCCACGCGAATCTCTTTAAGAGTTTATCTTCATTTTACTTTCAGGCCGTGAGACGGGTTGGTTTGCTTTTCTCTCGATCTCTTATTTCTTTCTTTTCGCCACAGGCGAACCGGAGCCTAAGATTTTTTTGTAGATCTTTTTATTTTTCATTGTTTTCTCTTTGGCAATGGCAATAAAAGAATGGCGAGGGTTTTCCGTAGGCGAACCGGAGCCTAAGAACCTTTTGATTAATTAAAATTAATTTTAATTTTGCCAACCCCACATAGGAATAAGGCCAAGATAGAAGAAGAAGATCCTTGAAGATCCTTCTTCGTTTTGAATTTATTTATTATATTTTGTATAGTTGAACTTTATTTTATGTTTATTTATAGCAAGAGCGTACATATATATACATTTTTTTGGGAGCAGGGGCGAGCTCATAATTAGATCTCATTCTCCCCCCCCCCCTACTTTCAAAATTGTATTTTATTCAAAAAGTATCAAAGGTAAAATTTTCATTAAAAATTTTATCTAAATATTTCCTTCTTATATAGGCCCGAGAGTCGAGGGTTTTTTAATATGTAAATATTTTCCTTTTCTTTTATTTTTGTTTATACAAGGCATTTTATCAATTGAAAATATTGAAAAAAAGATATATACAACAAAAAATAAAATAAATAAACAATATATATGACTAAATGATTAATTTGTAAACTCTTCAAAAAGAATGACTTTATAAGAAAATTACATAAATAATAGAATGTCTCTTTTGCATGTATGTCTTTTGAATAAAAAGATAAAAAAATATCAAGTTCTTTCAATAAATATAAAATTTAGAAAGGGTTATAGCTCAGCTTTACAGGAATTTCATTTTAGTGTGAGAGAATTACATATCTTGGAATTTTATTGCTTATATCTTCAATATTAAAATTCTGCCCCGCATACCGATGGCTTTTCTATTTAGATATTCAAATAAAATAAAAAAAAGTAAAAACAGAATAATAGCAGCGATTCTCAACCGGTGGGGATTGATTCTTTAAAAGTTTTTTTTTCCTCGACAATTTCTTTTCTATGTTTATTTATATATATTTATTTACGTATATAGCTCCTCCGCTTATTAATTTAGTACTGGACACTAAAAAGTTCTCCAAAAAAAAAAAAAAAAAAATAACAGCCTAAAATCACTGGCGAAATATTTTCTCCTCACTGAAAATAAAAACGAAATAAAAATCTATATTTTTCGGATTTCTTATAAACAACAATTAAAATAATTAAATTTCATATTAAATTATTATATATTATATATTAAATTTTAATTAATCCATTTTTATCTTTTATATGAATAAAAGATAGATTGTGATTAAGAAAAAAATCATTTGATGCTTAGTACGCCGTTTATTTTGAAGTTAGGCAACCATTCATACAAATGAGGATTATTGGCAGCCTAACTCTTAGGCAAATAGCCAATCATCATTAGGGGTGTTCGATTATGGAAAAAAATAATCGATTATTTCGATTATGGGAAAAATAATCGATTATGAAATAAATAATCGATTATTCCGATTAATCGATTATTTCGATTATGGTAAAAAATAATCGATTATGAAAAAAAAATAATCGATCATGAAAAAAAATCCTAAAATAATCGATTATACCCTTTTGTTCTTTTTTTTTAATCATTTGACCTCATCCCATGTTTCCCGAAAATAATCGATTAATCGACTTTTTTTTTCTTAATAATCGTCGCTTTTTAAAAATTAACGTCGCTGTTAAAACTTTGTTTAGAGAATAGCATTTTTTAACCCTCTTGTGTCAGATAGGCCTAGAAGATTGTAACTACCAAATCAAGTTAGTAATGCGCTTGCGCGTGAGGTGTTCGAGGGGTGTTAAAACACGAACAAGCAGAAAACATAGCTATCTTCATATGGATCGTTAACACCTGGTGCTAAAAAGTTAACGTCGCTGTTAAAACTTGTTTTTTTTAGCATTTTTAACGCTGATGTTATTATTTTACTTTTTAACACCCAATTTATGGTGTTAAATTTTAACGTCTGTTTTTAAATTATTTTAAAATCAAAGTTTATTTTTTCTCATAATTTTGACAGTCAATTTTTTTAATATATGGGTGCACAAATAATATTTTTTAATTCATTGGCTTTCACTATTTTGACCATTTATTTTGAAAGTGATGTAAGTCCATTTTCTATTGTTTCGAGAAAATGAAAGGTTAACATATCTGTTTATTAAAAAATCTATTTACCGACCAATTTTCAATTGTACAAAACATGGGAATTTTTTAAGAAATTTGCCACTCGCTAGTTATACATAGAAAATTTACATTAATTTAAGCATAAATTATGTGATATCTCATTTTTTAAAATATGGACTTACACCACTTTCAAAATAAACGGTCCATATATTAATATAAATATTTTGTAAACGTATGCTGAATCTCGTGGGCCTGAAAAATATTCATTGGCCACCCCTTTGTTAGATTGTATAGAACTCATATACTCATGTTAATTTACGGTTAAGATTGTTCTTGAATTTGTAATATAAGGAAAATTTTGTATAATAAAAATTTAAAAACAACACAGATAAATAAACAATGATACAAATTTATTTAATATTATCGCGATTTGAATTACATCAGAACTTGAAATGAACTGGAACAAACCAGAACGACGTTCCGATTCATTAATTTAGCAAAAATATCGTTATGGTTCAAAGGAATATTGATAAAATTTTAATTTATCATTCTAATGTATTAATATATCCCAAAACATATTTAAGTAATTGATGTACATGTTTATTATTAAATGGAAATTAATTTAGGAGACTTCACTTCTGAGTTCACATTATAGCAAAAAATTATCCAAAAATCCGAAATAAAAAAATCAACATCCCTCAGAAAACAAAGACCCTACAAGTGTCAGATGTAAATATAACTAAATAAATAAAGTTTAATTTGCGGAGTGTTCGAGAATGTCATTCCTGAATTTTTAATTTGCAATTTTGATTATAATAATAATAATCCCTTTATTCCTCCAGAAGAGTTTGCTCAAAGACCTTCATCACAGCGTGAGCCATATTGATGACAGGTTCAAGAGCTACATTTGTAACAATATTTTCATATTATAATCTACAGAATACATTTTTTTCTTTTAATCACATTCGATATATCCAGAATGACCAGGTTCTCGGCAATGATGACAAGAGAGAACAACAATGCAAACACACACACAAAAATGACCGGAATCAATATCACATAGTTATCATAGAGAAAAAATAAATAAACAAAATAAATGACAAGAATAAATATCACATAATTATCATAGAAAGAAGAAAGAAAGAAAATAAATTACTAGAATGAGAATCACATATGAATATCACAAAAAAATAAATAAATAAATAATCAAAAAATATCACAGACGAAATAGACTAGAAAATAAATAAAATAAAAAATAAAAATGACTAGAATGAGAATACAGGTCAATAAATAAAAAAAATAAATAAAAAATCATGTGTGGTTTTTGAAACCACGATGAGTGAAACTTTTTCGGATCGTAGGGTTTAACTGAAAATTTTCAGAAAATTATTAATTAAAGTTTAAAATCGGGTTTTATCTTAACTTAATAATTGGAAAATGGGAAATCAATAGAGGATATTAAAAACTGTGAACATTTTTTAGTAATTGCGGCCGTTTGCGGGGGGTTACGGGGGGCCCCCCCCTGGATGTTTGTTTTAGATTGAGATTTGAATATTTTAATTATTTAAAAATTATATTTTATCAATTTAAAAATTGAATTATTAAATCTCACAATTATTTTTATAATTCGTTATATATATAAAATTTCAACTTTCTTATTTTTGTCGTCCGGATTGTGACGTCATGATTTATAGCGTCACAGCTCTGACGTCCGCTTGTAACGCGACATGCTGATAGAAGAGCCAAAAATTTTGAGAGGATATAATAAAAGTTTCACTTTAATAAATAAAAAAAAAAATACTAATTATAAATAATAAAAATAATTATAAAAATTAATCATATATTCGTGGAATATTCTTTGTCAAAAATTGCAAGGAATTTGTTGCTTAAGTCAATCAATCAAAACAACGTTTGTACGAAATCTATAAAATGCTTGCTGCTTTTCCAGCCTGCAGAGTCACGCTACCCGTCTTATCGTACATCCCGAAACGCTGCCGACGTTTCAGGCGTTCAGGCGTATACTTCCTCAGGAATGGATTGGTTCTCATGGCAGTTCGCCAGATGGCCTTGATCCGCCTTGCTGATGACACGAATCGGAGCAAGAGACTGATGCCACTGAAGGCTATTTTCCCAGAAATTCTTCGCTCGTGGTTCGACTCACAAGCATCTTCAGAAACTTGCCGCTTCGAATTCTATGACATATTCTTTCTTCTTTTGTTGCCTACATTCCCCTTCATCTTCATATTCATATATCCAAACAAATAAGATAAATCTCTAAAGAGTCTCTTTAAATCAGAGAGATCCTTTAATAAATAATACTGTATGAAACTAAATAAGGGCCCGTGAATGGAATTTTTAACCAATGATAACTTACTATAAATATACTATGCTATTCTAAGACGTAGTAACAGAGCTATCAAATTTATACATAATAATGGTGTGTTATGTAAAATGAAAATAGAATGATAAAATAATTTATAGCATAACATATCGTAAGATTTTGATTGTATTGATTTTAGAGGACAAGGACATTTGTTATTATTTAAGAATTCTATTCAGGTAAAAAGTTATAATGAATTTTCAATGAGAGAATTTTGTTTGTTTATTTAACTAATAGTTCAATAACCTATTATTTTTTTTTTATGAATTTTACAAATTTCATATTATAAATATCTAGTTCACTAGATTTCTCCGATGATGTTATTAAGTGATCCCCATCCTCCTGGTTTTTTAATCCAAATTTACCCTGACGAAAACCTTTACCTGGCTTTTAAAATTTCACATCCCCGAGGAATCAGCTTGTGGAACGTCCCCGTTAGCCATAAATATAGCTAAATATTTTTCGTCAAGGTCAAGGGTCCGGTGGCCGGTGCAATGGATAGCACGCCAGCCCCAGAAGGGGAGTTGGGTCGCGGGGGCCATGGGATGTTGGCCTCATCAATAAAAAAACACTAATGTTTGTTAAACATAAATATATATATCAGGGGTTCCCAACCTTTTTTTGATGTGCGGCCCACTTTTTCCCTAAAAAAAACGCTGAGGCCCACAGTATACAGGGTGTTTCAAAAAGGACTATACAACTTTGAAAATTCATATAAATTTATACAGAGAACCTAGAGAGGTGATTGTAGTGCCAATTTATAGAGAAACACATCAAGTTTTTTTGTTTTTTTTTACCTCAAACTAAAGATGTTCTTCCTTTGGTTATGCTGCACACCTCCCATCGGTTGTCAATTTCTTCCCATACTTTGAGGTAAAAAAAAAAAAAAAAAAAAAACTTTATGCGTTTCTCATTAAACAACACTAAAACCAGCTCTGTAGCTTCTTTGGATAAATTTATATATGACTTTGATTTTTCAAAACAAAACACAGAGCTCGGGTTCAGTGAAGACAGCCATCTTTGACGCTCAACTGCCGCTAGTGCTCGCGATTCGGCACTAGCGAACTAGGCGAGTCAAAACTTGATGTGTTTCTCTATAATTTGGCACTACAATCACCTCTCTAGGTTCTCTGTATAAATTTATTTGAATTTTCAAAGTTGTAAAGTCCTTTTTGAAGCACCCTATATATGTATATATATATAATTTTTTTCTTTCCTTAAACGTCCGCGGCCCATTTCCAATCAGCCCGCGGCCCACAGGTTGGAAACCGCTGATATATATGATGCATTAAAACACTTAAGTGGCCTTAGTAAGCGAAAGGACAAAATAAAAAAAAAAGTGTGGCTTTTGCCTTTTCGAATAAGTAAAGATTTTCACAAAGTTTTAATTTGACATTAAAACACAATAATTCTGAAAGTTATAGGAATTTAGAAATGAAAAAAATCATTATCCTGTTATCTTTAGAAAATCTCTAAATATCTAAAAGTTCATTTTAAAATTTTTACTAATTATGGAGATATCCATGCGGGACAGACTAGCGAATTTATAATATTTATTGACTAGTCGCACCGCCTGTCCTCAGTGAGCTTCCCACCCCCCAGCCCCACCTGTGGACCAGATGAATAATATTAATATTCCTATTTTATTTTGGAAAATTACCGTTGGACGATGAACCACTGATATCTTTTTTTTTTTTTACAAAATCTTGTTAAAGTGTACCATTCAAGGCTGGTATATTATTCTCCTGATATTCCTTAAATATCTACAGTCTACTCTCGACAATTCGAATTTTGCTCTTCCAATGTCGACGAGGAAGACCATTCTAATACAGAACAAGAGAATAAATTTGGAAGAATTTGAGCTCCTAAAAAATATGCAAATGAAAACAGTTGATATCCATATATTTATATTTAAAGTTTGATGTACCAAGCACATTTCTTGCTTTCTTGATTGAAAGAGGCATCTTTCAATATTGTATAAATATTGTATATACCACACAGTAAAATATTATAAATTCGCTAAAATCTCTCCCACCTGAATATCTCCATAATATAGTTTTAAAATGGACTTACTTTTAGACTTATATATAGAGTATTTTTTAAAGATTACAGGATGATTTTTTCATTTATAAATTCTTATAACTTGCAGTATTATTCTGTTGTAATGTCAAATTAAATCAAATTAAAACTTGATAAAAATAATATAACAATAATATAACAAACTGATTTTCGTTATTTATTTATAACCTAAATAATAAATAATCGTAACAGATAAAAAAATCATTTTATTTTAAATAATGAAAATCTGTTTGTTATATAATAGGATAATATTATTTAAAAAAATTTTACACGATTAATGTATTATAAAAAATATTTTTGACATTTAATCTTTGAATATTTTATGATGTTCCGTTAATCTTATTTCAGATCATAAAAATATTTTAAATTAAAAAAAAAAATATATTGACCTTTTATTTTTATTAGTGAAGAGGTAAAGATGTTTTTATATATAAACTTAAACCAAACACAAACACGATTACACAATGAAATTAAATTTTCTACAAAAAATATTCTATGAAATATTTAGCTCAAGTGCGTTATTCACAAGATATATTCAGTTTAATAAAAATTTCAACTTTTATTGTATCATTTCTTAAATACATTGTACTGAATATGTCTTGTGAATAACGCACTTGAGTGAAATATTTCATAGGACATTTTTTATAGAAAATTTCATTTCCTGCAAGTTTTTCCTTAGGTTTTTTATTGTAACTTCGGCCGGTTTATTAATAACAAAGAAAATATGACAATTTTAAAATTCATATATATGGGTCATTCTACAAAAAGGGTTAATTACGCGAAGTAATTGCAAATAATTCAGTGACTACCAAACATTGACCTTTTTTAAACATCACTTAATAGAAAAAGTTAATAATTTTTGGGCACCCATGATAAAAATTGAAATTTAAAAAAATTTAATGAAAATATTCGTCTTTTTGACGCTAAAATGTCAGTACCCTGGGATGTACCTGCTTAAAAAGTGAACATTTAAATGCAAATTTATTTTAAACTATAAGATTTATATTTTTATTATCCATATCTATATAATCTAAGATACTTTATTAAACGTTATTAAGTCATAAATTTTGATTTTAAATAAATTTACATTATTTTTTTTATTTCAAATTTGCGAGCCTCCTTTGCCTTATGTTAAATTTGATATTATACATTGTTTATAAAATAATTAAATATTTTGAATTAATTTTTCAAATTTTCCTATTTTTATTAAGTCTCATTTGCTTTTCCGAGCAAAAAATAACCAGAAATTCATTTACTTATTCAAGATAAAGACTTTATCTAACAAGATATGAAATAATAGGTATTATAACATTTACATAGATAAAAAAAAGTAAAAAAATTAAAAAATTTTTTTAACTAAAATAAAACAAAGTTCCAAAAAAACCTAAAAAAAAAATACCTATAGTATTTTACACAATCGATGATGGATATAAAGTATTAAAGATAAAATATTACATTAAAGAATACAAAATATTATATGAATTGTTTTTATTTTGATTTTCAAACAGAAGCGATAAAAATAAACAAAGGATCATTTTGAATCATATTAAAATTAAATTGAAACTAATTGCTTGATTTTAATATATATATATATATATATATATGAAAATGGCTCAAAGGAGAGCCGAAACGTCGAGTAAATCTCAACATACACGCGACACAACCCGAGAAAACTTATCTTCGATTATATATATATATATATATATATATATATATTATAATTGCTTGAATTTTAAAAATAGTATTTTTAAATTTGTTTAAAGTCTTTTTCGGCATCTGAGGCCATTTAGACACCGTCCCTATTTATTGAATGGTATACAATTCAATTGAAATACATTTTTTCGCCTGGAATGGAACCCTCGAAGCTAATGCTCTTTTTCTGACCCTTAGGTCAAGGGTTAAAATAATATTTAAATAAAAAGTTCCAAAGGGGATCTCCTTTTTAATCAAAATTTACAGGGATTTAATATTGGCTCTATGGAAGGAAGAGCCGGAAAATGAATTTGAAAAATCTGAAATACTGCATCAGTAAAGTGTACTTCAAACAATTTTCACTAAAAATTTTACTGATATACTTTTTAAAGAGCATCTAAAAAATAGTTGATTTATATGAATTTTAATCTAAAAAGAAAATGATTTATATTCTGTTGCCAGGCACCATTTCTCCTTTGAAGTACAAGAGTAAAGTGTGCTTAAAAAGATTTCAAGGGCAAAATGAGAATATACATTTTAAAGAGCCTCTAAAAGATAATTGATTTTTGAATTTCAAATAAAATCGTTGGAGCGAATTTTGAGAAAATCGAAAAAAAAAAAACAACGGAAAAAGTACATTAGTAAAGGGGACTAGTACTTTTTGGTCAATTTTGTTTAAAGGCTTATTTTCACGACTTCGGGAGGTGCCTAATTTGAATATAAAATTTCAACCTGGTACTTTTTAAAGAGAATCTAAAAAATAGTTGATTTATGAATATTATTGTAAATGGGATAACATTTTAATCACCGTTACCATGGCAACGATTTCTCCTATCTTTCCTATGAAGTAAAAGAGTAAAGTGTGCTTCAAAAGATTTCACGGAGAACATGTGAATATACATTTTAAAGAGCATGTGAAAACATAATTGATTTATAAATTTTAAATAAAATTGTTGGAGTGAATTTTCAGAAAAAAAAAAAAAACCTGAAAAAGTACATCTGAAAAGTACTAGTACTTTTTGGCCGATTTTGTTCAAAAGCTTATTTTCACGACTTAGAAGGGCGCTTAACTTAAATATAAAATTTCATCCTCATAGCTCATAAAATTGCCAACAATTTGCGGGACACACTTTTTTGGAGAACTCAAAACATCAAAATCTCGACATGATCGCAATACTTTCTATATATTTCATATATAGGGTAAGAGAAAGTAAAATTAAGCCATTAGAGCTGAGGCATCTCTCCATTTTTCAGGGAGAGATGTCCCACTGTCACTACCACTTTAATATGACCGAACAAAGATATTTCGAATAAAAGGAAAAGTATTCGTAAAGGAAAGTAAAATCCTTTCTTAAAATAGTCTATTCTAAATTTAAGATTTGTTTTTATTTGTCAGGCTCTGCCGCCATAATTAGATCGCTTAACGTTGAGTGAATCGAACACCATTTGTAAATGAAAACGAACTCAATTAAAGTGCCGGCTGGTGTTGATATACTCTTATACTGTATATATATACTAAATGAAGGTCAGCGGCGTTTGTGTTGGTGTCCTTGCAGCTGATGGCGTATTAGTATAAAATTCCGAACGGCGCCTTCGATCGCTCTCTTTTCCAAGTGCTCTTGATTTCGGTATCATCAAAATTTCTCTTCTCTTCTTTCTCCTTCTTCTTCCTCTTTTTTGTCGTGCGTAATGGACACCTCTGATAATCTGACCGCTGTTCTCTACAAAAAGGACGACCTGAGATTGGTAAGCGACAATTAAATGAAACCATTTATTTAGAGGGCTCATTTAAATATTTATCTTTTTAAATTGTCAGATATTTTTTTTTTTTTGAGAAGGAAAATGAAGATAGGTTTAATAAAACCCGGTTTCGGTTAGTGAAGCATTTATTCTCTTCAATTTTTAATTAAAAAAAAATAACATTTCAGTCAGTTTGTCAACAATATGATGAAAAACACGTGATAGCGTAAAAAAAGATGACTCAATAAACTTTAGCCAGAACGTCTCATCTCTTGATCTTCCTTCTCTAAATTAGAGAAATTTATTATTTTCAGGATAAAATAAAAAGGATGCACTTTTTATTTTACCGTGAGAATTGAACAGTCTCTTTTTAAATTTGCTTATCTTTTTTTTTTATAGTCAAAAAGTTAGTTAACAATTGTTCTTCTAATAAAATTGAGCGACCGAGTCTTTTTACTTTCTCTTACCCTATATATGAAATATATAAAGAGAAAGTATTCGATTCATGTCAAAAAGTCGATTTCGAGATTTTGATTGATCTTCACGTTTTATTTTTAAATGCTCTAAAAAATGTGCGCTGTTTTTAAGAACAGTGTATTAAAAGTTTAAAAAATCCTCCCCTCTAGAGGTTTAAACTCGCTTTCTTGGTTTCTTCCATTCATATAACCAAATAATATGAATTAGACGATGCCTATGCCATCTCGACTACTTTGTTAAGAATATCACACTTTTTTAAGCTACTTAAATTTGATTCATATTTTTTTTTTCTTAATAAACTTTATAAATTTGATTTCACAAACTGAGTATATTAAAATTCAAGCACGAAAGTATTTGAAAAACGATTTAAAATTCATATTTTTTTTAAATTTATTTATTATTATTATATATTATATATTATATTTTAGCATATGAATATATTTTTTTTTTTACAGTGTATAGCAGTTAATTGACTGATTTCGTTTGACCTATTTAGTGAATTTCATTATTAATTATTTAAATAAAAAGATTGTGAGTAGGTAGAGCACGAGTTGCCCTAGCTAAGAATTATTTTCTCAATTCATCTTTCCGTTCTTATATGCTTTATATAATAACTCGAGAAAGGAAGAAGTCTATTCTTATTTTCCTAATTTTTTATCCATTAGACTGTATATTAATTCTTAAAAGGTCATCAGAGGAAAAATTGTTAAATAACTTATATCAGTTATGATATTATATAATAGGCGCTACTAGAATATAATGATAAATAAATCTTATTTAATTTTAAATAAAGCTAGACACAATTGAGATAATTGCATTTTTTTTTTAAATAATATTTACTGAATAAAGTATAGACATATAAATTAAATAATTAATCATTATCACGTTTATAAATTTCCTATTCTTTTTTTAATGTTTACAAACAAAATTATAGTTGCTTTTGACATATTTTTCTATTGGAATATCAATTTTTGAAATTCTTCTACCGCTTTGTTTTGTGATCTTTTGCTCTTACGAGAGCGTTAAGCCGCGCCGATTTTTTTTTTTTTATTTACCAGTAAACCTTCAGATAAGAATATTTTTATTCCTTTAATTGTTTTTACTTCTAAAACAAAAGAGCAAAAATCTCGACATTGAATTTTTGACATGATCGCAATACTTTCTCACTACTCAGAGCCCGGCAATTTTCACACCCTCTCATATGTATTTGTTCAAATTTTGTTAAATTTTTTAAAAGTAATTTTTGGGGATGGGGAGAGAATATTTTAACGCCTCTCCATTCCTAAAATGAATATTTTAAAAAACGCAGCTAGTCGTTTTTTCAATTTTTATTTAAATTTAAATTAAATGTAAATTTTAAATGTAATTTAAATAAAAATTGAAAAAACGACTAGCTGCGTTGCTCATTTAAGATTTCCTGAACCTTAAATAAATCGTATTATCAGCTATACACCTCAATTAAATATTTTAAAAAATGAAGTTCGAACGGATCCGTATGCTGTTCAGATCACGACTAACTGAACTAGTCAATTCCATTCTTCCTTTGTCTCCATGACCTCCCGTGATTGGAACAAGCTCCCTGCGTCCATCTTCCCTAAAACCTACAATCTTCAGACTTTCAAGTCTAATCTCAACAGGCATTTTCTCAGTTCCCGCAGTTGAGTTCCCCTTTTATGCTTCTCCTTTTGTTTTTATTTTCTTCCTGGCTGCATGTGACCACTGGTCATTAATAGGTCTTCGGACCTTATGCGCCCATTCCAAAGAAAAAAAAAAAAAATAAATTATTAAAAACAAGAATATTTCGGCTATTTAAATTAAAATAATAAATATTCGATTATATGTTTACAAATTATAGTATATATGAAATATATATTATTCCTATCATGTCAAAAATTCGATGTCGAGATTTTATATAGATGGATATACATGTTTTGAAGTCCCCTGAGTTCAAAAAAGTGGGTGGTCTGTATGTGTGTCTGTCTGTAACGATTTTTAACATGAAGGAATTAAGCTACTGGATTGAAATTTCATATTTAATTTAGCTACCCTCCCGGACACTCAAAATAAACTTTTGAACAAAATCGGCCTAAAAGTACTAGTACTTTACTGATGCACTTTTTCAGTTTTTTTCTATTTTCTCAAAATTCACTCGACCAAAATTATTTAAAATTCAAAAATCAATATTCTTCCTGGCCCGGGGGGGGGGGAGGGAAAGAAAGGGGGGGGGCCCCCCCCCCCGGGGGGAAAGAGGGAGGGGGGATCCCCCCCCACCCCCCCCCATATTTTTTAGAAGCTCTTTAAAATGTATATTCTTATTTTGCCCTAAAAGTGTTTTGAAGTACACTTTACTCTTGTGTACTTCATAGCAAAGATTTCACATTTTTCAAATTCACTTTCCGGCTCACATCGATTTTCTCCCCCCCAATCTTAATTTGACAACCAACTATTTACTCTGTTTTATTTTAACATAATTTAAAAAATACGCTCTAATTATATAATTTATAAAGTCAATAAATTCCAAATAAGAAACTCATTTGAATAAGCTGCTTATCCATTTATTATGCTAATTACATAAACCGACTAAAATTCTTTTTTATTAATCAAGGCATTGTTTTATAACATAATAATAAATAATCTTTTAAAGCGAGATTTTCATTATCTTCTTATCTTTCCAATTATAACCCCAGAAAAGCGTGTATTATTCCTTACTATAATGATATTGACAAAGTAATTAATGATAGATAACATTTGATAAATAGTAAATTTATTTCTCATCTCAAGGTCAACAAAACCCGGTAAGGAAAGAATTTTAAAGTTAAATATATTATTATATAATATAGGATTATAAATAGATTTTTAAATATTAAGGAATTTACTCGTCTTATTTACATAGTTTTTACAATTCTAACACCAAAGTGAATATCGTTTTGTTTATTGAATTTAAAAATGGAATATATTGTATATTAATGAAATTAAAAATATTCTTAAATATTTAACTTATTTATCATGGGGCAGGCGAAATACCTTCCCGCAATACAAGAAAGTGAATTTAATTCCATAAGCATTTAGGCGTTTCGTCTTCTATTACAGATTGCTTTCATATAGCTCCTTCACATCAATTTAATTAAGGCCCTCCCTCTCCCCAAATGATGCCTCTATACTCAGGATGGACAAAATCCTTTAAAAAGGGTTATAGATCCGATCCGCAGATCCAGAATTAACAATTCAATCCGTTTTGATTAAAATTCATAAATCAACTATTTTTTTGATGCTCTTTAAAAAGTATATCAGTGAAATTTTTCGCTCTCAGAGCCATCTATGAATTGCGTGGTCAATTTTGTAACTTAAAATTAAGGGCAACTAAATTTATCTAGACACAAAAAAATCTGGTGTGGCAAGCACATTACACAACTTTCTCTTGCTGATGGGTAAGATAAAGTTGGATGCTGTGCGACTAGTCACACCAGATTTTTTATATATAAATAGATGTTTTAAATAAGTTAAATTTATTTACATCCTCATTTCTTTTTTTTAGGAACAACGACCAATTCCGAGTCCTAAACAAAATGGTGAGTTAATTTTCTTGATTGAAACTTCATTAATGCTTGAGGGAAGCTGGAAAATTGTTTCTGTGACGCTTTTTTTTTAATGTGAGAGATGTTCAGCCAAAGAAAAAATAAAATTAATTATTGGCGAAAACTTCAACAATGAAAAATAAAATTTTGATTATAAAAAATAATATTTTTGAGTAAGTAGCAAAATATTTGATTAAAAATTTTAAATTATTTACTCAATGAGTTTTAATTAAATTTAAAGATTACACTGTGGGTTTAGGTGAAACATTTTAAACTGAGGTTATTTAACATCTTTAAATATAATTCTTTCTTTCGCAGAGGTATTGCTCCGCATGGCATGTGTCGGGATTTGTGGATCTGATGTTCATTATCTAGTCAGAGGCGGAATTGGTGACTTTATTGTCCGCAAACCGATGGTTATGGGCCATGAGGCAAGTGGTACCGTCGTCAAATTGGGACCCGGGGTTACCAATTTGAAAGTTGGTATGTTCATTTTTGGATATAATATTTTATTTAACCGAATTATATCCTTTTACTAACTTTTATTTTTTCAGGTGACCGAGTAGCTATTGAGCCTGGCGTACCTTGTCGAATGTGTGATGATTGCAAAGGAGGCCGGTATAATCTCTGCAAGGATGTTTTCTTTTGTGCCACTCCTCCAGATGATGGAAACCTTAGTCGTTATTATGTGCACGCTGCTGACTTCTGTCACAAGTAATTATTTTTATCACTAGATCAAATTGATTTGGATCTGTATTATTGTAATGAAAATAAATGAATGATTAAGTGGCTTTACAAAATATATAACATTGCCCTATAATCTCACCCCTAGTAGTGGAAAAGGCGGTCGAAAAGTCGATTTTCTATTTTGGAATCGACTTGATATTTTTCGATTCTCGGAATCGATGAATCATTTCTGAAAGTCGACTTTTCGATTTTCAAGTCGACTTAAATCGATTCTAATCGACTTGAAAGAGTTTCAACTCGATTCTAAAAAGTCGATTATTTTAAATAAAAGATCGATTCTTGACTAAAGTCAGAGTCGACTTTTCCATCCCTAACCCTTGTTGGAATGACCACTGGTGTAATATTTTTTGATGATTCTTTTTTAGACTCCCCGACCACGTCTCTTTCGAAGAAGGTGCTCTTCTGGAGCCCCTTTCCGTTGGAGTCCATGCCTGTAGAAGAGCCAATGTCGGCTTAGGAAGTACAGTTTTAATCCTTGGTGCTGGACCAATTGGTCTCGTTAGTCTCATCGCTGCCAAATCAATGGGTGCAGGAAAAGTAGTAATCACAGGTAAATACACCCAGTTTTGGATCATCAAATTATAATAATAAAATATATTTGGAAAAATTTTGTTTATTTTTTCTATTTTTCTGTAAGCGTCATTCCCCGGCGGCCATTCCGGCCAGGGGAAGGAGGTTTTAATGCTATAGGTAATGTGAATTTTATATAAAATGTAAAGAAGAAAATTATTAATATTTTTGGAAAAATTCCATTAGCAAAATAAATAAATTTAGAAATTTTTTTTTGAAACTCTCAACTAAATTAAAAGAAAAATTTTCAATATATTCAATAAATGAATGATGAATTATTAAACAAATAATTATTTATATAAAATCTGATATGATTCCATCTCAATGGGATCGAAATATCTACAAATAAACGGATAATACGCAAAATATTATTTTTGGTCCTTAGAATTAAAAAAAAAAAATTATTTCTTCAGATCAGTGCCTCGACCTTGCCTCGGCACTATTATTTCTATTAGATTTTGATTTTTAATGTTTAAAGTATACTTTTTTCTTCATGTTATAGGAGTCTTTCATTATTGATATATTATTGTTTTAGATCTGGACGAGAATCGATTAAAACATGCCACACGCCTGGGAGCTGATGTGGCCATCAAAGTAACAGCAAACGAAAACGTTGAGAAACTTGCCGCTCAAATAGTAGAGGCATTTGGTGGTGAGAAACCCATAGTAACGCTCGACTGCAACGGATTCGAAGTGTGTGTTCAGTTGGCTATCGAAGCTACTCGTTCAGGGGGTGTCATCGTCCTCGTCGGCTTGGGTGCCGATCAAGTCAAAGTGCCGCTGGTCAAAGCTTGCATTCGTGAAATCGATATTCGAGGAGTGTTTCGCTACTGCAACGAGTGAGTCACCGTCTCACTAATATAAATCACTTTGAGAGTATTTCTTTGAACGTTCCAGTTGTTAGTTGCCTTTGCGAATATTTTCGTAGATTGTCAGTAATAAAATTGGTCCTTTGGGAGTTTGAAAGCCGCTGTAGTCGTCAAGGAACAGAGAGAATTTAAAACGCCATTAAATTAACTCTTTAGAATGATGCCGCACATCTTAAAATTTTATATTCATTGGTGGAATTCAAATTGTTCCGCATAATATTCTAACCTCAAAAAATTAGCCCATTAATTAGACGATTATTCTTAATTATATATTATGAATATTTTTAAATTTAGTTATGTTTTATTTGTTTATTGTGTAGTACATAGGGTTTGGACACCGGTGGAAACCGAAACCGGTATACCGGTTTTTTGGCTAATTTTCAAAAACCGAGAAACCGAGTTTTTCCCGAAAAACCGAATTCGGTTTTTTTATTTTTTTATTTTTTCTTCAGTAATACTTGTATTCAAATTATAAATTAGCCCGTGACCCATGGCTCAGAGAGAAGACATTATCTTCTAGGGGCTTAGGGTTTCGGGGTCGGCTGACGTTACTGTCACGGTCGAGACCATCTTCAGAGCTCCAAAATAGCCAGGATGAGGATAAATTTTAAAATTACAATTTTATTTCAACATATTATATATACATATGATATATTTTGGAGTCTCTGAAGATGGTCTCGACCGAGACCGTAACGTCAGCCTAATGGGTATTAAATAAACGAAATAAATACTAGCTGCTTTTCTTTCTTCATCCTGATACACATCAACAAAAAAGTGTGTGTTTTAAAAAATAAAAAATAATAATAATTTTCTTTACATAATTAAGAAAAGGCAACGGTCCGTCGCAGACAGGGGCGCGGTTATTAAAAAATAATTCTATTAAATATTGTTTTGAATATTTTTTTTTTCCTTGATTTATTTAAGCAACATTTTTTTGTTTATTAATACTAAGGGTCAAGGGATCTTTTTCCGAACCAAACCATAAAATATTTCTAAATTATGTTGTATACAAATTAATTTAACTTCCAAAAATGGTGGCCCGTTCTAAACAGATGTTGAAAAAAAACCGGTTTAAAACCGGTTTACCGGTTTTTAGCTTTGTAAAAAACCGAAAAACCTGTTTTCAAAATTTTCCGGTTTTTTCCAAACCCTAGTAGTAAGTGGTTCTTCAAGTGCCTGATATACCTGAGAGTGGAGCCTTGAGCTTAGGCAACCAAAAAGATTAACCGTTGGAATTGTTATTAGCTTTTCCCCTTCAATTGCTATAAAAAAATGATTTATTTATTTGGTTGATTAAGCTCAAAGCTCCACTCTCGAGCATATCAGGCACTTGTTGCATCGACTGTACACTACAATATGGTTTTTCATTTACTCGCAAAAATAAGGGTGTGCCGCCGGGAGTTGAATCACGGATCCACCTATTTCTACCCGGAGTGCCCTTACCACAAGACCATAGCACGGAATTCGGGTATATGAACTCACTTAGAAAGCAATTTTAGTCATCAGAAGAAATGGACCCAAATTCGACGCACTTCGCCACTCCGTCAATATAGATAGAATAATTGAGACGATCTCGGGACAGTAAATGTGGCTGGATCCGTGGTTCAACTCCCGGCGGCACACCCTTATTTTTTATGGTATATGAATTAATAAATATTTAATTATATAAATTTCCATTTCGCGGCTCACATACGCGATATATATATATAATATCTTAAATATTAAGGCCTATATATAATTTCTTATTTATTAATTCTGTCTTTTCTTTTCTTAATCGTAATTTTAATTTTATTCCTAAAAACTAATGATATATATGTTAAAAGAAAGTATTAATATATAATTAATCAAAATTAAAATAATTAGAAGAGTTGTTTCACATAAAATTATAAAAGTGAAAAAAATAAAAAAATATATGCGGATTTCATAGTACTTGAGGTAGAGTCAAAAAATTTGTTAAATAATTATAACACTTTGATAAAAGTAAAAATAATAAAAAACTTATTTATATACGAAGAAAACTCAAACTAATAATTAAAAAAAAAATTGTACGAATTATAATATATGAAAAAATTAATTTTTTTTTTTTTTAAATCTAATAAATGTTTTGTTTAACGAAAATAATAAAAATTCCTTATTGTATTTTTGTTTGTGGGCCCTGAAGATGATCCGATTAATGAATTGAAACCAATAATGTACACTGGTTGGCCGATAAGTAACTAGAAAAAAAAAAAAAATAATAAAAAATTTGTTTTTAAATTTTTTATATACATATATATATTTCACTCACAACTATCTTCGAGTAGCCGTTGACATCCTGTATATCCAGTAGCGTAACGTTTTTTAGCTGCCCCCCCCGCAAATCTTTCTTTCGGGCCCCATTATTAGACCTTACAAAAAATATTTTTAAAATACAGTATATCCCTGAACCCTGTGGGCCCGAGCCCTCTCAAAGACAAATTTTCATTAATTTTTTTTTTATCTAAATTTTTCCGTTTTTACCGAAGCCCTGAGGAGATACAGTTTTTAGCCCGGCCCGTGGGCCCCCCAAGGTCCGTGGCCCCCGCATTGCGGGGGCGTACGTTACGCCACTGTGTATATCCTTTGAAACAGTTTTTAAGATATGCTTTTTATTTTAACACTACTGCCTAACTATTATATCTACTTTTAACCCTTCCCCCTCTTATATGGTAAAATTTTAAATCGCTATAATATTAATATAGTGCTTTTCTTAATCTTTTATCTTGTCTATTTTTTTATTTATTTAAATTTGATTGATTTTCAGCTACCCCTCAGCTTTAGCACTAGTGGCTTCTAAAAAAATTGATGTCAGTTCTCTGGTGACGCATAACTTCAAATTAGAAGAGACTTTGAAGGCCTTTGAAGTTGCCAGGACTGGCCAAGGCAACCCAGTCAAGGTGATGATTCATTGCTGATCATTTCGCTGTGCTTCTTCCTCAAAAAATTTTTCTCATAATCAATTTAGTTTTTTTTTTTATATGTGTATACAAATTGTCAATTTTGTCATTAACAAATACTTGATTGTAATAAATAAAATAGATATACAAATTCGAATTTTTTAATTTATTTCAGTTACAAATAAATGAAATCTCTCTAATTATTTAGGGGCATTCGCACTGGATAGTCGTGCTGTCAGTGATTTAGTTTTATTTTGTGCTTGTTTTGTCGTGTTTTTTTTTTTTTTTACTTATTGTTCATTCAAATTGTTATCACTGGAGCCCGGATGTTCAGGCACAATCAAACCTTAAAATATGCATGCATGAATGCACTATAAAATGATTAAATATGTACAATGAAGGGCAGTGGCGGACTAAGACTAAAGCGGGCCCTAGGCAACATTGTAATTAACGAATTCTTTTTTGCAGAACAAATTGTTCCGCCAAGTAGAAAATTTTTTCCTTCTCATGAAAACCATTTTACCTTATTTTTAGGGACACCAAACGGTACAAAAAATTTTTTTTGCGGAACCAAATTATTCCGCCAAATCGAAAAATTTTTTTCTATGTTAAAATATGCTCTATCACAAATTGGGTTGCATTTTATATTATATTTGTTTTATTTTTTTTTTTTAACAATGAACAACAGCCGATTTCTCTAAATTTTATTCGTATAAAGCGTTTATTCGGATACGTTTTTGAACGCAGAAAATGATCTTAGATACATCGCAAGAAGTGAATTCTTGAAAGAAGAAATTGAGGTTGAAATGTTTATCTTTTACATTTCCACCCTGTAAAGAGCGAAAGTTTGAAAAAATTTTTTAATTTTTGTCACATGAATTAGACTTTAAAATCAACTACACAAAAATTTTTAAAACATGCTTTTTTCTTTAAAAAAGTGTTAAAATATGCCTGAAAAAAGGTTGTTTTGGATAAAAATTGGCAAAACTTACATTGAGCATGGAATTTCTTCAAAAAAAAAGCCAAAATATGCACATATGCTCGGAACAAATAGGCTTATTTCGAATCGAATACTCATGAAATGGATAACTGCAACGTATTCAGCTTCTATAGAAATATGCATTTGCATCAACATCAGGACTGACTGACATTATCACATTCTGATTTCTTTTTTTTTCAGTGAACATCTTAGATTTGGAAATATTTTAAAAAAGAACTATGAATGTTTTAAAACATATTTTATTTTTTATTAGATTGAAAAAAGGTTTTTTATAAAATGTGAATTTTTGATATTTTGCTTAAAGGATTTCAGACAGATTGACATCTCTCAGTTGAGTGCATCATGTCGAAACTCTCTATCCATTCATATTTCTTTTTATTTATTTTAAAGTGAATAAATGTTACTCACCCCAACCACATCATCTACCAAGCCCACCCCATTTAGAGCCTTATTTATGGTAATTAATATTTTTATTTAAGAAAAATGATTGTAAAAATACGAATATTTTTTTTTTATATCTTTATAAATTATAACACTTCGAATTAATTATTTAATAAATGTCCTTTGGACAGGCAAAGAAGAAGGTGAGGGCAAGTACGAGTTACGAAAAAATATTTATTTCAAAAAGCCTTTTATTCTTACTTTTTATTTACATCAATGGCGGATACAAGGGGGTAATTGCCCCCTCCCCCCGAGATTTAAGAAAAATATTTTTTTGGAAATTAAATTTAATATAAAATTTTAAAAAATCCTCCTTGAAACTTCTCTGGATCCGCTCTTGATTTACATAATGGAGGATTTTTACCGTTGTTGAAAGTGGAGCCTTGAAATTAGGCAACCAAAATGCTTAGCTGTCAGATGTGTTGCCTTAAAAGTAGCTCTTCGCCTTCAGTTACATTAAAAATAAAAACGATGATATATTTATTTATTTTAAGAATATTTATCACAATTATATTGAAAATGACTTATGTGAAAATAATATCGCGATATAAAATCTGATGTTTAGTGTCTCTTATCTTTTGTAATTTAAAATTTGTTAATAGTATATCAAAGCAAGCAAGTAGTTAAATAAAGTAACAAGAGATGGCAGGCAGACGTGCTTTTCGATCAATTTTTTTCAGCGCGAAATTTCATTTATAATTCAACAAATAAAATGCACTTGTTTCATTTAATATTTTATTCCATTTGCATAAATTCAAGATTTAACATGCTGAAAAATGACAATTTGCACGCAATTTCCTTTTTTTTCCAAATCACTTGGCCCTTTGATATCCAACCCTTTCATCTTGTATTATTATTGCCCTTCGTCCCTTTAAATATTATTTATTAGTATTAAAAAAAAAAATTATTAATTTCTCTTACCTATATATGTAATATATAGTGAGAGAGTATTGCGATCATGTCAAAAATTCGATGTCGATGGAAATACATGTTTTCAGATCCTCCAAAAAAGGGGGTATGTCTGTCTGTGTTGATTTAAGGCATGAAGGAAATGAGCTACGAGATCGAAATTTTATATTTAAGTTAGGTGGCCTCCCGTACAGTTAAAATAAACTTTTGAACAAAATCGGCCATCATACTTTTTTAAGCTACTTAAATTTGATTCATATTTTTACTTTCTCTTACCTATGTATATATGTAATATGTATAGAGAGAGAAAGTATTGGATTCATGTCAAAAATACGATGTCGAGATTTTGATGGATCTTCACGTTTTGAGGTCCCCTGAATCCAAAAAAGTGGTTTTCGCGACATGGTCTGTCTGTGGGTGGGTGGGTGGGTGTGTCTGTGTGTGTGTGTGGGGGGTGTGTGTTCAATTTTAAGCATGAAGGAATTGAGCTATGAGGCTGAAATTTTATATTTAAGTTAAACACCCCCCGGGACCGAGAAAATAAGCTTTTAATCAAAATTGGCCAAAGGGTACTAGTACTTTACTGATGTACTTTTTCAGTTTTTTTCGATTTTCTCAAAATTCGCTCTAACGATTTTGATTAAAATTCAAAAATTCAAATGTATATTCTGATTTTGCTCTCAAAATTGTTTGAAGACCACTTTACTCTTGTATTTCATAGGGAAGATAGGAGAAATGGTTGCCATGGTAACAAAATATAAATATTTTCTCATACTTATAAATTTTACATCTTAATTCAAATGTTACCTACTGTCGGGAACTAAATATATGTCGACACGAAAAATCTGGCGTGACAA
Source organism: Euborellia annulipes (assembly GCA_023213315.1). NCBI lineage: Eukaryota > Metazoa > Arthropoda > Insecta > Dermaptera > Anisolabididae > Euborellia > Euborellia annulipes. Next base: position 48,895 of record JAKCPI010005477.1, read on the forward strand.
GCACAGAACACAACTTTCGATTACCGAAGGTAAGAGAAAGTTGTGTGCTGTGCGCCAGTCACACCAGATTTTTTAAACTATGAATTGATTTCACAAACTGAGTATATTACAATTCAAGCACGAAAATATATGAAAAAAATGATTAAAAATTTATGATGTTTGCTTGCTCACTTCTTATTCTGAGGGGGTGGGGAGGGGGTAATTTACCCTTGCCCCCTCCCCCAGTTCCGCTGCCCTTAAACATTTAAAGGGTGACTCTATAATTAATACTCAAGTAATATATTGCTTATTCAAAAAACTTTCAATTCCCTTACTTAGATTACAAATCATATTCCATAATTGGAGAGACAGCTTCGGCTTCGGCTTCGGCTTTTTATCACTATCGTTTTAATGTCGATAAAATACAATAAACGAAAAAAAAAAAAAAAAAAACTCGTTGAGGTCCCTGACAAGTCTTCAATTTCTAAGCACTTGATTTGTATTTGATAAGGCAATATCTTATTTTAAGATACATTCCAAACTTGATTCAAACTAAGATGTTAATAAAATACACAAGATATTTCTTTAAAAAAAAAAAAAAAAATAAAAAATAAAAAGACAGCCGCTTATTGAAATTTTATGCTTATTTTTATTTAATATTATTTTATAAAAATAATTTCCTTTGGATACCGGTGGAAACCAAACCCGGTAAACACGAAAAACCGAATTCGTTTTTTTTTTTTTAATATTTTCCGAAATTTGAAATTTTGGACTTATTAGTTTTTTTGAAATTTTATTTTATTAAAAATTAATTTACTTATATTATTTTTTCTACATATTTTTAAATTTTTTGTTATGTAATTTAATCAAAGTATATTTATATTTTTCGTCCCCTCTTCTTTTAAAATTATATCTATCAATTACTTAAATAAAAAATAATTCTACCAAATTTTGTTTTTTGCATAATTTTTTTTTCTTTGGTTTATTTAAGGTAGATTTTATTGTACTTTAAGATTGCCCATGAGGTAGGGATCTCTTCCCGCCCAAGCTATAAAATATTTCTAAATGGATACCAAATCTTCTCGTTCTTCTCGGTTCCCTGAATCCAAAAAAGTGGTTTTCGCGACATGGTCTGTCTGTGTCTGTGAACAAAATATCGCTGCAACCAAAAGAGCTACGAGGTTAATATTTTATAGTTAAGCTAGGCACCCCCCCCCCCCCAAGGGGTGAAAATATGCTTTTGAACAAAATCGGCCAAAATTTACTACTACTTTACTGATGTACTTTTTCAGTTTTTTTTTGTTTTCTCAAAATTCGCTTCAACGATTTTGTTTAAAATTTATAAATAAATTATTTTTAACATGCTCTTTAAGATGTATATTCTCATTTTGCTCTTGAAGTGTTTTGAAATACACTTGACTCTTGTACTTCATTTGAATTAAATAAGAGCTACGAGGTTGAAATTTTATATTTGGGCTTGGCACCTCGCCCGAGGCGTGAAAATAAGCTTTTGAACAAAATCGGCCAAAAAGTACTTTACTGATGTACTTTTTCAGTTTTTTGATTTTCTCAAAATTCGCTCCAACGATTTTGTTTAAAATTCAAAAATCAACTATTTTTTTGATGTTCTTTAAAAAGTATATCAGTGAAATTTTTTGTGAATATTTTTGAACTACACTTTACTGATGTATTTGAGATTTTTCAAATTCATTTTCCGGCTCTTCCTTCCATAGAGCCAATTTTAAATCCCAATGGGGATTTACAAGTTAATTTCGATTCAAAAGGGGGTCCCCTTTGGAACATTTTACACATTTAAAAAAAATGTTTTCCAATTCTTATAAAATTTTGTATTTATTTAGGATTCTATATTGTGTATAAAATGTCCAAATATGAGATTAAAATTTTGAAAAATAACCATAATTTATTTCAAGCAGTCAACATTTAAAATACAAGTTTGAAACTAAGGTGCTATGGGAAATTAAATATATCTGATGCGACTAGCCGCACCAAATTTTTTTTTTTAATTTTTTTTTACGTATATATCCTACATACATTTTTATTTACATACATATCAATAACTAGAACATTAAAAAAAATATCAAGTCAGCGTCAAAAATAGAGAATTTCTTGTTGTCTCTATTCATCACTTTTAGTGATTAAAAATAAAGTTTTCACTATCAACTCTGTTCAAGTTTACTTAATTACTTGAGAAAATTCTCTATAGTTCAAGAAATTGTTCTGACACAAAAGGTTTTGAAAAATGTTGTTCGTTCAAAACAAGTAATTTGCTGCAAAAACGAGCAAGATATTTCTTTTACAAATTTTATTGCGCGAATTTGAATGAAAATGAATCTCAGGTCAAATAAAATACACATGTTCAACGGCCCAACGGTTAAGAATGTTGTATATCTTAAATTTTGTTGGCGGTTCTATTTATAATGTCAAATGAAAAAGAATTTAATATAAACCAAACAAATCTTGTGCACCGCCAGTTATTTATAGGCGTATGCTGGCCAGATAACAGATTCATATCTGCTGAGCTCAGGGGGCTTCTGACGCCTCCATCAATCAACCGATCACGTATCAATATCGCATTGTGTCTTCGCCTACTCCCTCCCCTCTCTTCTTAGGAAAAAAAAAGCTCATTCTATTAATAAATTGTTAAGAAGCATCTATGCTGGTGAATTCATAAATAGGGGTAGCTGAGCGTCAACTCGTCAATTAGAATACTATAATAAATAATAAATTATCTATTTAAGGGTTTATGTTTGTAAACATATACGTTACTAATATTTTGGAAAGAAATTATCAAATTCGTCTTTGCTTGTTGAATATTAAAATCAATTGTAAACAAAAATCATTGTGTGGTTTTATGAAACCACGGTGCAAGTGAAACTTTTTTTCGGGTCGATTCGCATGTATCTGATAATTATTCGATTTAGGGTATTAAAATCGCGTTTTTAATCTTAACTTATAATAAACTAGCGGTGGTAGGCAACCCTACCCCGCTATAAACCCTGGCGGGCTGCGTCTCGGGGTATGACTAAGAGTTGTTCAGATAATTGTATTAATATTTTAAGTAATTTTGCACCATCATATATAAATATGAAATAAAAAAATCGAGTGGAAAATAAATTTTAGGAAGGGAGGAGGGGTGGGGGGCCGATAGAACTTTCGGAGGCCTGGAATGCCAATTTCAATTATTTACACCCTAGAGAAGCGTCATTTTAAATTGTATTAAAATCGAGTGAAAAAAAAATTAATTTCAGTGGGGGGGGGGGGGAGGGGGCAGAAAAAACTTTTTGAAATATCGAATTTTAGGGAAAGCAAGAGTTTTTATTTTTCATTTTAAAGATTTGATTAATATATTTTTCGTAAAGCGAGTTTGAACCTGTTTTCCAATGCTTTCTTATGAGAGATTTGTGAACCCCTGATAAAAGATAAGCCTAAAACCACCTCCGGAAAATTTTCTACCCATTAAAAAAAACTCCATGAAAATCGGTCCAGTAGTTTCAGAGTCTATGCGTTTCAAACAGACAGACAGACAGCCCTTGCCTTTTATAAAACGACAGTAGCGCACTCTTGTAGCGTAGTAAAGAATCCTGGTGTGACGTCACGGCTTGTAACACGACATGCTGAAAAATTTGAGTCGATGTAATAAAAGTTTCACTTAAAAAAAAAAAAAAAATTCTAACCTAAGGGGAGCAAGAGCCCCCTCCTTTAGTTTTTGAGAGGCAATGGCAGATTTAAGAAACGAAGAGCAATGAGAGTATTAATAATTTATTATATTTTAGCATCGGTTTCAAATTAGGATTAATAAAAAACTTTTGTATTACTAATATCATAATATTAATCTTTTATCAAATTTTTTATTTCAACTTTCTCACCCAGTCATACAGGTCTCTAATCTACGAGCACGATAGACGATCGTTATCTATTCTGTTCAAGCCCTTAAGGCATTCATGGATGTTCAGTACATATCGGAGTTTGAAGTCAGTGAAAAAAACAAACTTGAGCTTAGAGGGGATGGTGAAGGGGAAGGGTTTGGTGATATTTCAGAGGCTAATGATGTCGTCGAGGCTCGGCTCTATTTCCCAGAGAAATTAATAACCTTTTGAAATGCGAGGCCCCCGGTTAAGTAAACTAATTAAGGGAGATTTCATTAAAAAATAACGTTAAAATTTTAATTTATTTACTAACGGATGAATATCCTAAAAGAAATCTGTGGAATTTAAATAAAAAAAAACAAAGGAATTTATGAAATTGAAAAATTAATTAAAAATCAATTAAAAATGTATAAAATTATGTTTCTTAATTAATTAAAATATTTAAAATTTAAATAAGGAAATCAAACTCTGCCGCTATTCTAATAAATAAATATCTTTTTTTTTTAAATATATGTTGATTTTAGGCCTGATGATTGTCACAAATGGTGACCGAAACTGAGATTTTGCGCAAATTTTGTTTTGTTTTGTTGTATTTGTTATTGTATTTAAATTTGTATTGTGTTTGTTGGACCTAGCCACCGAGGACTGGTGCCTCTACGTCGTAATACATTTATTTATTTATTTATTTATTGAAGTTAAATTTCCTGAAAAATAAAAAAAAAAAAATAAAAAAAATTTTGTTCCTTATTTATTCAAACCGCCTAAATATAGTACAAATAAACTTCAAAAATTTCTACAGTAATAAATTTTATTTATTTTTTTTTAGACCTTTACCAACAATTAAATAAATACTCTAAATGAAGATTTTCTTAAATTTGATATCAATAGATAATAGATTTTATAATCATATTTTGTAAATATGACTGAAAATTCCTATCAGGTTGAGGATTGTAAAAAATTTCAGAGTTCCAAAAGCGCCGGAAACTAAAATTTTGTTTGGAACTTGAAATTTATTTTTTTGCAATTTTCTTTTATCGTTGCTCCTGATCAGGAGCCTTTCAAATATGGGGTGAGAAAAGTCGCTTAGTGTTGTTTTCATGATGAAGTTTAATTATAGACCATGTATTATACTGTGCTGTCACATCAGATTTTTTGTGTCGAGATATATTTAGTTTCCCATTGCATCTTAGTTCTAAACTTGACCACTTGCATTTCATAAGTAAAAATCTGAAATACATCCGTAAAGTCTACTTCAAACAATTTTTACAAAAAATTTTACTGATATACTTTTTAAAGAGCATCTAAAAAATAGTTGTGATTTATGAATTTTAATCAAAATGGAAAAAAATTATAAGCAATTTCTCCTATCTTACATGAGTAAAGTGTGCTTCATAAGATTTCAAGGGCAAAATGAGAGTATACATTTTAAAGAGCATCTAAAAAAATAATTGATTTTTTGAATTTTAATCAAAATCGTTATAGCGAATTTTGAGAAAATCGAAAAAACAAAAAAAAAAAAAAATTGAAAAACTACATTAGTAAAGAATTATATATATCATGTGTTGGTCCATGAGGTAATTATGAAAAACATATAACCAAGTATTTATTAATTTAAATAAGCGAAAAATGTAGGTCCGCCGGGGTTGCACCACGGATCTTGTCGATTTACGCTCAACAGCCCTACTGTTGGACCACAGTACGCACTCGCTTATTTAAATTATGATTGATCGCTGATTTCAGTCTACTAGAGAAACGCCGCTCAAATCAAGCGTTCAGATTTCTCCGTTGCTGAGGCGCGATCTAGATGGACGTTTTGAGAAATTAACTCAATTATGCAATTAATAAATAAAGAATTATATATATCATGTGTTGGTCCATGAGGTAATTATGAATCTATCATAATTTAAATAAGCGAGTGCGTACTGTGGTCCAACAGTAGGGCATGTTGAGCGTAAATCGACAAGATCCGTGGTGCAACTCCCGGCGGTACCTACATTTTTCGCTTATTTAAATTAATAAATACTTGGTTATATGTTTTACATTAGTAAAGTATTAGTTCTTTTTTGCCAATTTTGTTCAAAAGCTTATTTTAACTGTCCGGGAGGGTACCTAACTTAAATATAAAACTTCAACCTCGTAGCTCATCCCCTTCATGCTTAAAAGCGTCACACACACAGTCAGACAGACACATGTTGCGAAAACCACTTTTTTGGACTCAGTTGACCTCAAAACGTGTATATCCATCAAAATCTCGAATCAAATATTTAACATGAATCCAATTCTTTCTCTCTATATACTGTATATATTATTGAATATATAAGAGAATGTAAAAATATTGTACAGTATTTTTATTTTTAAAAAATAATTAATACAAAATGTTGTTTATAATTAAAAAACTCATAATAATAATAATACAAACCACAAAAGTTTTATTTGTTGAATTCTTAAGTATAACAATTTGGGCTATTTCGAAATTTAAGGAGACCAGTAGCCTAGTTACGCCATTGGTTTAGAAAAACTATCTATAATCAAAAAAATATGTTTATATTCACTTAACTATATAAAAATCATTAAACCTTTTTATTTTTGTTTTATACATTAAAATGTTTTATTTATAAGTTATTTTTCTTCTTCTCTTGCGCCGATAAAAGAAAACTTTGGGGTTCTTTTATGGGTTATTTGACACCCAGGAAACAAACAAAAGGGTTCTTTTCCTGACCTCCCAAATGAAAACATCGGAGATAGAGTAACATCAACAATGAGCACAATCAAATGAAATATAAAATCCGAGGGTCAAATTTAGGATTTAATTAAGTCCAAAAAATTTAATAGTCTATTAGATGTTAGAAGATCTCTTTCGCCCCGTCCTCAGCCCTCTTCCTGGGCTATTGTCCCAACAAATGGTCGGAAATATATAAATCAACAAGCTCTATTTAATTTAAAGCTACTTTCGAAGGCTGTGACATACAAATAACGTTTGAAAATTTATTAAAGATCCTAAGAACAGAAATAGATCTTAATTTTTTTTATGTTAATTAAAAAACGGAAAGAAATAAATAAAAATGTTAAAATAACAGTGTGAAAATTAATTATTTTAATTGGAATTTTTATAAATATATTAATTAAAAAATAACAACAATAGTTTACTAATAATAGTAGTGAAATTTTTAAATAAGAAATGATACTGTATGTAGAAATAATTTGGGAACTGAATTTTATTAAAAGTAAATTTGAAAAAATTTTTTAGAAAAAATTCAATTCAATTTTTAATTGAGGGCATCCAAAATGTAATATAATGGCGCATATGATGGGGCAACAGGATCTCTGAAAATGAAGGATAAAAAACATTAGCTTTTAATTTAAATTATAGTTCAAATCAGATGATAATATTTTTATAAACAATTTTTGGAAGAATAAATCTTATAAAACAAATACTGTATATTAAAATTATTATCATCGATGGTGTGGACTGTAATATGAAATTTTAAAACCTTTTACATAGACTCAAAATTCAAGAAATGTTCTGAGGCAATAAATGTATTAAGACTTTCGGCTAGAAAGATTTTGATAATATTGCTCAAGTTCCTTTGGTGTAATAATTCCAGAGCACTTCTGTAAGACTGCCGTAAGACTTCATAAATTTATTGCCTCAGCACTTTTATTTATGTTCTGTTAATTCAGAAATGTACAGAGTAATATTCATATAAATCCAGAAATATAGAATATTGGTTCTTAATAGAACTATTTGCAGACCACTTTATTTATTTATTACCACAAAATTATACCTAAAACATTGTTAACCGGTTGTTTGAATCTAAAGAGGTTGGCGTGAATGGCCGTAACGTGGGTGGGGAAATGTGATTATTTATTTGCATAGTTTCATTGAGAGGAATCGTTTATATTAAGCCCAGCTGGAGATCTAAATTTAAAATTTCAATTATTAGTTTAGAGCTATGGATTGATATGCACTAAAAAATCGCTAAATATGCATTTAAAATCACGTAATATTTAGTTCTAGTTTGCTTTAAACACAAATAAGAAACGCTTTAAAGAAGAAATAATGAACAACTTAATGAATTTAAAATTTATTTCTCTAAATAACCAAATAATTTTCTACTGAATTGTACTAAATGTGCTTGAGAGTGGAGCCTTGAACTTAGGCAACCAAAATGCTTAGTATTATTATGGGAATTTTTAATTAAACACCACATTTTGTATTAAGTATTTTTTTAAAATATAAATAGTGTACAACGTTTTGACTGCTTACTCTGCAGTCGTTTTCAAGTACTGTACACTTGCACCAACTAATCTCTAACCTCTTACGTGCATCTTATATACAACGACGTTAGCGTCATCTAGAGTCATTCCTATGAAGTTAGATACAAATTTTCGCGCCATCTAAATTGATTCACATGAAGTTATACATAATCATCATTCCCATAATAATAATAAAATAATAATAATAATAATAATAATAATAATAATACGTCGGCGTCGCGTACGTTCGGCTTTCTGATGGCTGCTGGGCTTAGGTCCGAGACTGAGGGATTCATCTTTGCCTGCCAGGATGGCGTGATCAACACCCTCTCGTACCGCCGACGTATTATGGGCGTGGAAGGCTCTACAGATTGTAGGGCCTGTGGGCAGCATGAGGAATCACTTTACCACCTTCTTTCAGCCTGCCCAAAATATGCTCCCACCGCCTATGTGATGTGTACCGCCATAATGCGGCATTGAGGGTGTTGTACTATCATTTGCGCCATTCCTACGGTGTTGATGAGACACCTGTGCTGCCATACGCTCCCGGGGATATCGAGTCCGTTGTTGAGAATGAGAGGTGCCGCATATATTGGAACTTCTCATTCTCAACTACCCGGCTGATTCAAGCCACCAAGCCGGATATTGTCCTCCTCGATGTTAAGGATAAGATGATTTATATCATCGAGTTCTCGGCTCCGGCCGAGGCGAACATTGAAGCCAAAGAGGAGGATAAACGGACAAAATACCAAGATCTTGCGGCCGAACTGAGACAGATGAATAGAGGCTACTCGGTCAAGATAGTCGTCCTCATCATTGGCGTCCTCGGCGGTGTTAGGCACTCGCTGCTCTCGAGCTTAAAGATCATTCCAGCCTGCAGTCAGAAAGCAGAAAATATTGCAGGCCGGATGCAGAAAGCGGTCCTACTCGGCTCGTTGCGCCTACTCCGCCAACACGATACCGGTTTCCAGTGACTGCTGACTATCCTTGTTGGAAGAGCAGCACTGGAAAAGAAGCAAATCCATAGGGGACCCTAGGTGTGTCGGAGCCCTGGGGAAACCTATGGAAGAATTATAAAGGTTCAAAGAAAAACGTAAATAATACAAACCAAAAAAATTTTAATAAATTGCTTCGTGTTTTTCCTCGTCAGTTGCATTAAAAAATTTATTTTAAAAATATTAGTTTGATAGACCACATAATGGTTTACCGAAACTTTATTTTATTTATATAAATTTGACAATTTTCATTTACAATTCTGAACAGAAAAACGAAATATTTTTCTACGCTGCTGACTATTTTTTTTATCTATCACAAAACAAAACAAAAAAATAAACAATAATAAATCAGCAAATTGTAATAAATTATACCTATATTATAAAAAAGTAATAATTGTTATTTATGTGGTGTGAGATCATGGAATTAAATGAGTCCAGATGTGAAAGGGTCAAGATTCAATTGATCCAAGGGCAGTTGCAATAAATGACCCCCCTCCCCCCCCTTTCTCAATAAAATTGAATTGATTCGAGCCGTCAATTGGATGAATGAACAATCTATCAACATCGAAATTGATTGTTTATGGCCATTGATACCGAGGTGCTATTTTAAATAATCTTTTTGCTCTTGCTAAAGCCTTGCTAAATTTAAACAAGTCAACGTCAAGCGACGAGCCTTCGGCACTCAAATGGGATAGAGGAGTTTCTCATATGATATATTTTTTTTTTTTTAATATGAAAAAAATCGAATTTAGGTGACCACGTCTCTTTTTATTTCAATCGATTGATACGTTGAAAATTTTTTTTTTATGGGAAACGTACCCCATACACATACCCCTAAGTACAAGAAATTTATGCTTGACTTCTTTATAGAATTTATTTAAAAGAAATAATTTTAATTAAAATTCAAAAATCAATTATTTTTTAGATGCCCTTTAAAATGTATATTCTCATTTTGTTCTCAAAATTGATTAAAGACCACTTTACTCTTGTACTTCATAGGAAAGATAGGAGAAGTGGTTGCCATAGTAAGAAAATATAAATATTTTCCTCTGCTTATATATTTTATATCTTTAATTCTAATAGATCGACGGAAACTAAATATGTCGACACAAAAAATCTGGTGTGACAAGCGAAGAATACAACTTTTTCTTACCAAATGTAAAAGAAAGTTGTGTGCTCTGCGACGATCACTCCATATTTTTAAAATAATCGTCAGTATCCCTGACATAGGCCAAGCCAGAGGGGTGGGGGAGGCTTGAGGGTTCACCCCCTCCCCCCCCCCGAGGCCCAAGCCAAGACTTGATATTTAAGCTCAAATACAAAAAATCTGGTGTGACTGGTCGCATTATATGGCGACATATATTTAGTTTACAACAGTGCGGTACATTTGAATTCAAGATGTAAAATTTATGGACATGGGAAAATATTTATATTTTATTAACATGGCAACCATTTCTTCTATCTTTCCTATGAAGTACAAGAGTAAAGTGGTCTTCAAACAATTTTGAGAGCAAAATGAGAATATATAAAGAACAACTAAAAAATAATTAGCCTAATTTATGAATTTTAATCAAAATCGTTCGAGCAAATTTTGAGAAAATCGAACAAAACTGAAAAAGTGCACTAGTAAAGTACTAGCACTCTTGGCCGATATAAAATTTCAACATTCTAGCTCAATTCCTTCATGCTCTAAAACACAGACAGACAGACCATTTTCTCATGTTTATAAATTTTACATCTTGAATTCCTATATATCAGCGGAAACTAAATATATCTAGACACAAAAAAATCTGGTGTGCAAGCACAGAACACAAATTTTTGATTACCGAAGTTAAGAGATAGTCGTGTGCTGTGCGACCAGTCACTCCAGATTTTTACTTTCTCTTACCTCTATATATGTTAATATATAGAGAGAAAGATTTGGATTTAGGTCAAATATTCGATGTCGAGATTTTGATGGATATACACGTTTTGAGGTCCCCTGAAACCAAAAAAGTGGTTTTCGCGACATGGTCTGTCTGTGTTAAATTTTAAGCATGAAGGAATTTAGCTATGAGGTTGAAATTATATATTTAATCAACAAGACATGTGAGTGTTTTTTTATTGGTGAGGCCAAACATCCCATGGCCCCCGGGAATCGAACCCAGGATCTCCGCCTTTCCGGGGCATAGGCGTGCTATCCATTGCACCAGGCCACCGGACCCTCGACCTGCACCAATAAAACTCACTTCCCCTTATATGCAGTTAGTCGCGCAAGTTACTAACTCGTAACGAAAAAGTGAAAAACTTTAAAGAAAAATTTTCCACTTGTGCGCCGCTTGTTAAACCAGTAGAGGGACAGACATCTGGGTCTGCTCTAACACACTACTGTAAGCAGCAAAGCCCTGAGGGCAGCGGGGTTAAGTTATAGTTAAATATTTTTCGAGATCTATATATTTGAATAAGATAATAGCAGATCCAGATATCTGTCCCTCTACTGGTTTAACAAGCGGCGCATAAGTGGAAAATTTTTCTTTAAAGTTTTTCACTTTTTCGTTACGAGTTAGTAACTTGCGCGACTAACTGCATATAAGGGGAAGTGAGTTTTATTGGTGCAGGTCGAGGGTCCGGTGGCCTGGTGCAATGGTTAGCACGCCTATGCCCCGGAAAGGCGGAGATCCTGGGTTCGATTCCCGGGGGCCATGGGATGTTTGGCCTCACCAATAAAAAAACACTCACAGGTCTTGTTGAATATATCTATGACTTGTTTAGTCCGAATCGGGGTATTTTGAATACTATTATCTTATTCAAATATATAGATCTCGAAAAATATTTAATTATATATTTAAGTTAGACACCCCCGGGAGCGTGAAAATAAGCTTTTAATCAAAATCGGCCAAAAAGTACTAGTACTTTACTGATGTACTTTTTCACTTTTTTTTCGATTTTTTCAAAACTCGCTTTAACGATTCTGATTAAAATTCAAAAATCAATTATTTTTTAGATTCTCTTTAAAATGTATATTCTCATTTTGCCCTCGAAATTGTTTGAAGCACACTTTACTCTTGTATTTCATAGGAATGATAGGAGAAATGGTTGCCATAGTAACAAAATATAAATATTCTCCCATGTTTATAAATTATATCTTGAATTCTAATATATCGGCGGATACTAAACATATCTCAACACAAAAAAAATTTGGTGTGATAAGCACAGAACACAACTTTCGATTACCAAAGGTAAGAGAAAGTTGTGTGCTATGCGACCAGTCACCAGATTTCTAAGAAATCCCTCCCTCCCCCGCGCCACCCCTCCACCTCGCTTTGACTTCGCGCCTCTCTGAGGAGAAAGTCAACGCGTCCTTGCAGGGCCAGTAGGCTTGTGCCTCGCCACTTGTGAGATAACCTATTGTGTTTTTTTATTAAAAAAGTTTTTTTTTTATTTTGTGACTACCAGTGATAATCAGTGTTTTAAATAGTGCTCTTGGATTATGGAAAATTATTTTTCGTCATCTTTTTCGTCTTGGTGGGACACTACGAGGTCACCAAAGGATTATTTTTAATGTAAGCTATTTGTAAAATTTAGCACTCTCTCTTTATTAATTCTCTCGTGGAATTGGGTATCATAAAATTTTCTACCATCTAAGTTTATATTTAATGAATATCCTATTTCTTATTATTTATTATTATTATTATTTTTTTTTAATAAAAAAAAAAACACTTTTTATACATTCACACACACGTAAACAGTCTTTTCGGCAACTTGGGCCATATAAGACTATATATTAACCGTTATTATCACCATTTATATATAGGGGTCCAGGCATTTTTATTTAAGCCATTTGGTATTATTTATTATATACATGTCATAAATCATTTTAATAATCAGTTATTAATAGATTTTCTAACAGCCATTTTACTTGATTGTCAATTTCATAAGAGAATCAAATCATACAACAAACAACCTTGCGCTTTAGTTCGAATACTCACCGCTTGGTGAGCCCTCAATCAGAGATGATATCAAAGTGTCTTTTCTTTTTTTTTTTTTGATACTCCACAATTCTAAATTGGACCATGTTATGCAATAGTGTGTCAAGCGCCAAAAAAAAAAAAAAAAAAAAAAAAAATTAAAAATTGAGTTAAGCACGGAATATTGTTTCAAATGCTATAATTAATAGTAATTTTTATGAAATATGTCCTAAAAAAATTTTTATTTAATGTTACTTGCACAATTGAAAAAAAAATATATTTAATCCAATGAAAACAAAAAACTTTAATGTTAATTTTCTCAAAACTCGGTAGCTGGCGCTTGACACACTAATGCGTAACATGGTCCAATTAATTTTTAATGTAAGCTATTTGTAAAATTTAGCACTCTCTCTTTATTAATTCTCTCGTGGAATTGAGTATCATAAAATTGTCTACCATCAAAGTTTACATTTAATGAATATCCTATTTCTTATTATTTATTATTATTATTTTTTTTTTTTAATAAAAAAAAAAACACTTTTTATACATTCACACACACGTAAACAGTCTTTTCGGCAACTTGGGCCATATAAGACTATATATTAACCGTTATTATCACCATTTATATATAGGGGTCCAGGCATTTTTATTTAAGCCATTTGGTATTATTTATTATATACATGTCATAAATCATTTTAATAATCAGTTATTAATAGATTTTCTAACAGCCATTTTACTTGATTGTCAATTTCATAAGAGAATCAAATCATACAACAAACAACCTTGCGCTTTAGTTCGAATACTCACCGCTTGGTGAGCCCTCAATCAGAGATGATATCAAAGTGTCTTTTCTTTTTTTTTTTTTTTTTGATACTCCACAATTCTAAATTGGACCATGTTATGCAATAGTGTGTCAAGCGCCAAAAAAAAAAAAAAAAAAAAAAAAAAAAATTAAAAATTGAGTTAAGCACGGAATATTGTTTCAAATGCTATAATTAATAGTAATTTTTATGAAATATGTCCTAAAAAAAAATTTTTATTTAATGTTACTTGCACAATTGAAAAAAAAATATATTTAATCCAATGAAAACAAAAAACTTTAATGTTAATTTTCTCAAAACTCGGTAGCTGGCGCTTGACACACTAATGCGTAACATGGTCCAATTAATCTTCTCTTAAAATTAATTTGTTTTGTTTAAATTTCATATTGAAAGCTACGTATATTTTTACTTTCTCCTACCCTATATATGAAATATATAGAGAGAAAGTATTGGATTCATGTCAAAAATTCGATGTTGAGATTTTTATGGATCTTCACGTTTTTTTTTTTTTTTTTATTAGGCGTTTATACTGTAATATTAAATAGGTGTAGCCAGGGCCGGATTGAGTAGTTACAGCGGCCCGGGAAAATTCTAGCTCGACCGACCTCTTCTATAGTATATTATATAATATAATCGCGGAGTCTCCGTCAGTCCGTCCGTCTGTCCCGCTCTGTTTGACTAACATCCCGTTGGAATTTTGAAACGAAATTTTGCAGTATTATAGAGAACTTTATGGGCGACGGTCCGCCGCAGGGGGGCCCCGAGCCAGCTAAGGCGGGTCCAGAAGGCGTAGCCCTCCTGTCCAGACGCGAAGCCCGCCCAAGGCGGGCAACATGTCTTCTCATAATTAAGAAAATGTGAGGGTCCTCCGCACGAGGACCCGACCAATGCTGAGGGGGCTCAGGGAGTGTCAAAAAATAACGGGAATTATTATTTTTACTTTCTCTTACCTATGTATATATGTAATATATATATATATATAGAGAGAGAAAGTATTGGATTTATTCTATGTCGAGATTTTGATGGATATACACGGTTTGAGGTCCCCTGAATCAAAAAAAGTGGTTTTCGCGACATGGTCTGTCTGTGTGTGTGTGTCTGTCTCTCTCTGTGTGTGCGTCTGTGTTCAATTTAAAGCATGAAGGAATTAAGCTAGGAGGTTGTAATTTTATATTTAAGTTAGGCACCCCCATGGAACGTGACACGAAGCTTTTGAACAAAATCGACCAAAGAGTACCTACTAGTACTTTACTGATGCAGTTTTTCAGTTTTTTTCCATTTTCTCAAAATTCGCACTAACGATTTTGATTAAAATTCAAAAATCAATTATTTTTTTAGATGCTTTTTAAAATGTATATTCTCATTTTGCCATTGAAATTTTTTGAAGACCACTTTTCTCTCGTACATCTTAGAAAGATAGGTGAAATGGTTGCCATGGTAACAAAATATAAATATTAGAAATGAGAGATGCAGCTAAGGTTATTTCTTTATTCGATTAATTCACACAGCTGACGTTTCGGTTCCGTGTTTAAATAATCCTCAGAACTGGCGAAGTGTTGTAGTCAACACTTCCGACCGCCATGCATTTTGGCTGCCTAAGCTCAAGGCTTCGAGTTCAGGCACTTGTGGCGTCTAGTGCACCTTATTTTATTCCTATTTTCTTCCGCCTCTCATGTTTTTCTTGCAGAGACCGCATACAATTACAGAGTTTACGACACTCTCAAAACAATAAAATTAAAAAAATAGACTTAAATTTAGTTCAGTATTTTTTCGTGGGGTTCTTAAAGCCAAAAATATTTTTTTAATTATATTTTCGACGTTATTTAGATTTGTAAAGAATTCCAAGCATGCTTTTTAATTCACATTCACAGTTTTGCTTCACTTAACTGAATTTTTTACATTTTTTTTTCTTTTTAAACTATATTTAAAACAAATAGCCGCAATGCCCGCCTTGGAAATCTAAAGAAAAGAAAAAATACAATGACCTTTCATTCGGAAAGAAATGTCCAACAAAATTTTGATTTACTGTTGACTATTTTCAAAATGTAAATAGAATAAAAAAAAATGCATTGCTCAACAGCAGCTATCTCTGCATATCAAATAAAATCCTTTGCGTTCTCTGCCTGTTGTGGGCAAATAGAAAGTGAGCGTCCGTGAAGACTTTCCGGTTGTTGGGACTCTCATTTGCCAAACTCGTTTGCCCTCATCTGTCCCCCTCCTTATTCCGATAAAAGTTGAGAACCAACCCCCCCACCCCACCCCCCGCCACCACTAGAGAATTTATTGTGCTCACGGTGGGCCCACACTTCATAGGCGGTGGATTCACACTTAAGTTTAATTTATTATTTAAAAGATTATCATAAGATGTTTGTAATTTGATAACACTAGCTTGCGAGGTTTCTGTTTTGTTTTTTGTTTTTTTCTAACTTGATAATGATTCTTGTATTTTTGTTCGCTAATTTCTCTATCACGGAAGAATTTTCTATAATTAAAGAAATTAACAAAAAATTTATGCATTAAAAAAAAATTCTTAATTTAATTATTTTTGAAAATTTTTAGACAAATTTACTTTTAACTTTGACATGAGCTGAAAGTATGTTTTGGTGGCTTAAGAACTCCAAAGATAAATCGAATAATTAATTTTAAACTGGTAACCGTTGAAACATTATGCTTCAATAGGAGAATTAAATTCACAAGGTTTTCTGTTTCAATAATATATTAATTTGATATTAACACTTTATACGTATTTCGACAACATATGTGTCATCTTCAGAAGCGAAATACGTATAAAGTGTTAATATTAAATTAATATATTATTGAAACAGAAAACGTTGTGAATTTAATTCTCCTATTAAAAAATAAATCGAATAAATTACGGATTTGAATTATTTTTCCTCGAGAGTGATTAAAAACGAACATGCGTTATTATTTGCATAATTATATTTTAAACGTAGACTCACCAAGTTCAGAAGGTATTTTAATTTGGAGAGGCTTAGACCTTTTCAGCATATAATTTTATTTATTATTTTAAAAGTAAAATAAGAAACCTTTACATGTCGGTGTTTTGTGTTATAGAAAAATCATTTTCGAAATTTTTTTTTTTTTAATTAAAGTCTTTTTCGGCGTCGAAGGCCATTTAGACCCCTTCTCAAAGTTAAAATTAACTTTAACAGACAATTGGTAATTTCAAGTATGATACACAAGGTTTTTCGTTTCAATGATTTATTTATTTAACATTAACACTTTATACATACTACATACATTACTACATATATGTACGTGTATAATTCACTTCCGATGATGACGAAATACGTATAAAGTGTTAATGTTAAATAAATAAAACATTAAAACAAAAAACCTTGTGTATCATATTTGAATTTAATTCTCCTATAAAAGCATAATGTTTCAACTAAAGCCAACGGTTACCAGTTTAAAATTAATTCGTATTTTTTAAAATATATTGCCTATTTTTAAATGCATATTTTGTGGTTTTTTAGTACATATCGATCCGAGCCATACTCATCAGTGCTTTAATTAGTGCTCTAGGATTATAGAAAATTATTTTTAATGGTCGGGATTATTTTTAATGGTATTTATAATATTTCTTTAGTTTAGATAATTTTAAATTCCTGAGACCAAGGGAGAGAGAAATGTTAATTTTTGCTATTGTGATCGAAGTCCTAGATAAGCCGGAGGTCCCGGGTTCAATTTTCATTAATATAAATCTCACATTTAATTAGCCAAATTATTTTTTTTTTTACTTTCATTTACCTCTTGTAGGAGTAGATATAAACAAAATTCAAAATGGTATGTCATTTTACCCTGTTCTCCCCTATAAAACAATAGCATGAGAATGTTTGAAATTTCTTTTCCCTCTTTGATATTATAATTTTTCTTCTAAAAAAAAAAAAATTTATTTTAAACAAATTTATTTTCTTATGATCTTATCTTTTCTTTCACAAGGAACTTGAATTCTTACAGCCCTTTAAAAATGGATTTTTTTTTCTATTTCTATTTAAATATTAATGAGTGAAAGATTTTCCAACTCCCACTATTAGGGTTGTTTCCTGTCATTCCTGCTGTAGTGTTTGTCTTTTTAATGCTTATCACTAACATATCTGAAAAAAATGTTTTTTTTTTTTTTAATGAAAGAGAATGTAGTCTTTTTAAAACAGGTGTATTTTCAACACCTGCATTTTATTTTATTTCAAAATTGATGAACTTTATAAGAAATATTTAATATTTCGATACAAATTGACGTTGAATGAAATACAAAATTTTATTTAAATTCGGACTAAAATATTTTTTTACATTTTTTTTTAAATTTTAATTATTACTCCCTTAACTTTTTAAAAATTTCTTCTTCTTTTTCCCATTTTCACCAGCCTTATGAAGAAAATGTTTACTTTATCCTGAGTAATTTTTTTTCTTTTTATTTAATAATAAATAGGGAATTAAAATTTGTTTTATAAAAAAATATATATATAAATACGTGCAACCGCATCGTTCAAAGGCACCCATGAATCCTTATTAATTTATAAAATTTTAAGTATTTATTATATTTCTTATCTGATAGACTTGATATAATATAATTAATTACAATTAGTGAGTTTATATAAGTCTAATTGAAGTTCTTTTTGAAATTTTTCCTATTTATATAAATAAATTATTTTGGTCTTGAAATTTTTATAGTTGGCCTCCAACTTGGACACCTTTAAATTATTTATGATAGGATTGAAAAATTCAAATCTTAATTTTTTCTTGAGAGTCAGAGAAATTCCCATGCAAGCAAATATAAAATTTTTCAACGAAACTTACTCTGCCCTGCCTTTTTAAAATTTTATGCGGAAGCCCATGTATATATACATATATACATAAACGATTAATAATATTTTATAAATTGTATAAATATTTTAAGATTTTATATTTTTAAAAAATGGAAAATTTCGATAAATATATCTTTATTATATATAAAAAAATAAAATAATTTAAAAAATTTTTTATATATTTTTCTGATATGCATATCTAAGAAAAGTTGGCAACCCTAATCACAAGTCTCTTTTTTTTCTATTTAATATATTTTATTAAATAGTATATTCTTAAATAAATAATTAGATATATATATATATATATATTTATAGAAAAAATACTGTTAGTATATTTCGATTTGATTGACTAATATCATAAATAAATATACAGGCAAGTCCGATTTGTTTACAAATAGTCTTTTTTTATTTAGATTGTCAATTTAAAACATCCCAATAAGGAATTAAATTAAAAAAAGCATCTGAAAATAAAAAAAAATTAATTAGTAGCTAAAAATTTTTTAAAAATGCTTAAATTTTTGTATATAAATGTGTGTTCTTTTAATAAAAAATATATAATTAAAAAATATTTCAAGGAACATCCTGTACATATATAAATATATATACATAGACGTCGTCAGGGGAATAGGGAGTGTGTCCCATTTCGAAAAAATATTACAAATAAAATTTCAATTTGCTTTTTTTTTGGGGAAAGATATATTATCAATAAAATATTTAGCTAAATTTCGGGTTGCCTATGTGAAATTATTTTCCTCTTGAGTTCTGGTGACGCCCATGTATACATATAAATATATTTATAATATATATATATATATATATTTATATATACACATAACTAATCTAAAATATAAAACTAAACAATAAGATAATGATTAGTTCTTTTTAGGAATAAACGTAAGAAGAGTAGAGGTAAAATTTTTTGTTCTAAAAAAATAGACATTTTTTCCCCTCTATTCTTATTATATCCATGAAAATCTCAAAATGAACAAATAGAGAATCATAATTCTCGATCTTTAAATTTTTTTTAAGAACTTAAACAATGATGGTGAATAGATAGATAATAATGGGTTACAAATAAAATTAATGAACGATTCTATAATAGATTGTGATTTACATATATATAAACAATAATATAATAAAGAATATGATGTGTACAAAGCGTATTAAATAAATCAAAAAGTTTAGCCAGGCGAGGCAGGAATGCCTGAGGCATTAACCAAGGAACATGCACCTGCAGGTGGCAAAAGCCCCCGACCTGCACAACATTTCGCCCGAACTAGAAGTCTTGAAACCATCTGATTTTTTTGTTACAATCAGCTAGGTCTCATCAGCCTTCTTACGCATTTTTCTTCCCCTATTTTGGGGTCGTTTTCTACGTCGCGACCAATTTACGGATCCGTTTGTTTCACTGGATACTGTTAATTGACAAGCACAGCCACTCCGAACTTTGATATAGTCTAATGTCCATCCCGAATGAGTCAAATTTGGAAATTGGGAAGCCAGGGTTCGATGACTTCCATGCACTGTTGTGGGATCGCGAACAATCGCATACGTAAACGAGTATTGTTGCACACAGCGAGATTGATTGCGCATTGCACGATCAATAAATCGACAAGGTCTTCCGAGGATATCACCTCTGCATGAGAGTTCGTAGAAACGTTGTCTCTGTGATCCCTCTCTGCAAACAATTCAACCGATTATATTTTTTGTTCCAAATTAATTAAATAAGTAATTACAATAAATAATTGCTGTTTACCTGAACAATTCGACGTACATATCGTTTTGATTCTTGCCACCATCAGGCTCAACCATTTCCTTGACTGTCGGGCAGCATTCCACAGGGTGGCCATCTTGCCCAGCCTCTCTTCTTAATAACTGACGCATTTCGCGTCTCCAGCCGCCGCCAGTGCCTCCACTTCCAGATACCAAAAGATCAGTTCCCATTGAGTCCCCTGGTTCCTGTGCGTTCCACCTGGAAACCAAAGAGAAATTACTTTTGTTATTACTGGTATATAAATTTGTTAAGATTTTTAATTACTGGAAATATAGGACGCATGAGGTCATGAGTCCATACACAAATCAGCGGTAACAAATATAAATCTTATATAATTAACTATATTAGCATTTCCTGCCTTTTTTGCGTGCATGCCCATAAATTATATTTTTTTCCAAAGATTCTACTCCAAAAAAATGCGAAAAAATTACTTACTGAGACCGGATATGGGCCAAGCCGTTGCCGGGCTGCGGCAATATTAATGCTGTTAGCAACAGTACCTGCAAAACAAAGAAAAAAATTTTTTTTAATATATAAAAATTAAAATAAATTTTTGAAATGTGAAGTTTAGCAACTATTTTAATGTGAATATGGGCTACTGTACTGTTTCTGTATCAGCCAAAAGTATCCATTGGCTAGAAATCTGACTCATTCCTTCCTAGAGAACTTAGAGACGTGATTAGAGAGATGATATTAATTTATTTTATTTAAATGTTTTTTGACAAGATTGATTAATTAATTAAGGCATATGAAAAATTTTGTCTGTATGAACAAATATGCATCTGAGTGTTGGTTGCATAGCTTAAATGCCCTTATGGTTGTTTGTCTCACCGATAGGGTGCATTGCTAGAGCGGATACTTTTGACTGATACAGATAGTATATTCATATTATATTGTGATGCTCTTAAAAAAACTTTTATTTTATAAGCCTCTTGATTATTTATGAAATTAATGTTTTTGAAAATTAACGAATCTAGTTCGTTTAGACTTTAAAATATTAACTATGATTTTTCTAAATTCAAAGCCATAATCAACCAAATAATTTGACGCAAACATTTTCTTAATTCCAGACTAAATGGAATTTCTTTCAAATTCCAATGACTACATTTTTGGTGTTATATTCAGATAGTTTTATAGCCTAACTATACTGCCATAACACTTAATTATACACTTCATCTGCGCGAATGGGGTGGAATAGTATTCCCCTCTCTTTTTAATTTCTTCATATTATTTTTGCATAGGTTTCTTTCTCAAAGAGAATTTGGTCTTAGAAGCCTTGAGAATCACAGGGAGGAAATGCCCATAAAGCATTTGTCCAGGTTAATCCACGAGGTTGTTGACGACCCTCATTCATTGTCCCTTCTCAATTGGGGGCGATCCGAAATTTGAAACCTTTTACAAAAAGTTTATCTTAAGAAATCCCAAATTTGAGTGAAAAATATGAACCTTCTATATGAACTATAAATGATGCCTTTAAGTTGCTAGCTCCACTTCCTTATTTCTTAGATGTGACAAAACCCATGTTTTTAACTCGAAAGTTAAGCGTGTTCTTGTTGACCCTATCGATGATTTGATATTAATCGAATTAGTTTGCTGGTTGACTAGAAGTGAAGCAACCGGCCTTAATTCTTTATATTTTTTCCACTACTCTGATTAAACTATTATCTTAATTAACATTAACTATAAAATTTGATTATACAAACAAAAAAAAATGTCATAATTTAATTAAATTTTTAATTAACTTTAAAATGTTATTAACTATTTATGTTAAATTAATAGTTGGATAGAAATCTTCTAATAATTTACGTCTTAATAAATAAAAGAAATAAAATGTTGTGCGATTAAAAGGAAAAAAAAATTCTTAGCTTATAAATGATCCTTAAATGAATCTCAGACATTTGAATAAAATTAACTTATTTTAGCAATCTAAATGCTACTACTAACCTACTAATTATTATCATTTCCATGATAATTTCATTAAATTCTTTAGAAGGTTAATAAAAAAAAAATTTCAACGAGACATTTGGATGGAAAGATAAAGTCACATTTTCTTCTTTATATTACTATAATTAATATTCAAATTCAGTCACCTAATTATATAATAAATTCCTTTCTTCATCTTCTAATACATATTCATTTCATAAATCACTTTTCAATCTTTTCTATCCCACTAACCTAATTTTTTAAATCTTTGTTCAGTTTTTTACAAAAATGGGTCATCATAGTTAATAAAATTAATATATACTAAGAAATTTTTCATTAGCTGGAGAAAAATAATTAAAATTTTTTTTCTGGATATATCTTATGAAAAATATGAATTAATTTTTTGTTAGTTTGAAGAAGGAAACAATTAAAGGTTTAGGAAATTAAAAAAAACTTCATATTTTTATTATTATTTTAAAACTTTTAAATTAAATTGTGCTTAATGAAACACTATTCCAGCTAAGAGTATTTTTTAAACTTTTGTTAATCATTAACTGATTAATTAAACTTAGAAACTCAAGGATTTGTTTCCTTCTTCAAACTTATGAATTTATATTAAGAAATACCCATCTAAACTTCTGATTTAAAAAAAACAAAACTTTATTTTTCACATAAATTGAAATGATATAACTGAAATGTTATGCTCAGGGGCCCACAACTTGTGGGTACGTGTATGGCGACCACGAGCTACCCGAGCTGGGGCTGGCAGTCCTGTTCTTTACATTTCTGTCCCTTCCTTCTATATTTTCAACAGGCGTCAGACCGTGCAACGGGCTTCCCTGTTCTATTTCTTCCGGTCGCAAAAAACCCATTCCGCCGACCCTGCACTGCGGGAATAAAGCTAGGAAAGAAGAAGAAGAGAATACAAGTGCAATGTATTTGTCGCCATTTTAAATGTCCCTTTGAGTTGTGCTATTAGTATAAAGCCAATAATACAATCAGAGTAGGTCTTTTAGAAATGATGAAGATAGGGGGGCGTGGGGGTTTTTTTTAGAGGGGAAAAAAAAAAAACCCGGGGGTGTAGGGAATTTTTTGTTTTTCTTTTTCTTTTTCCCCAAACCCCCCTGGGAAAAAAAAACCACCCTTTAAATTTTAAAAAAGGGGAGAAAGGGGAAAAAAAAATTTTTATCTATTTAGAAAACTATTGTTTCTCTTTATTATTACCATTTTGTGCTATTTTAGTCGTTGGCCTCGTGATCGCCTTGCCATAAAATTGCTTGAATTCATCTCGGATGTACCTAACAATTTTTACAATATCTCGGATCTTCTTGTGTTTGATGAGGATTTTCTTTTTGGATACTTTGTCAGTTGGAATCTGAACCCAATGTTTATTATTATGTTTTGAAGGAAGAAAGTATATTTTGCAAAGCCATTGATGAACTTTGATGTGAATACATAACCAGCTGACAAACTTTTCTGTATGTGGATATTAAAAATGAAGACTTGTCTTGGCAGTTTTTTGTACAGCTTGGGCCACTAGTTCTTAGAATCTAAGATACTATCAAGAAAGATACCAGCAGAAATCTAGGAAATATTAGATATCAGTTTGAAGAAGGAAAAAACCTGGCTTTTGTTCCCTTCTTCAAACTCAAAAATAATTCCATAGTCAAATAGACCATTACAGTGGTAGTGTTTGTAAATTTCTTCTACCTTATGTTTCAGAGATATATATTATATAAATCGAATTTTCAATTTTTGGTGGTTCTTCTTAAAACTGTTGATTCATTTGTACTACAGCACATAGTGCCACCTGTTGGCAACATTTGTAAGTAATTTCGAAACTTTTGGGATCAGATTTTTACAGCTTTCATAAAATACATTTTCTTTCAATCTTCCTCCTGCTATCAATATTATTTTTCGAATTATTTAATTCTTATTTTTCTTTAACTTTAAACTAGATGAAGATATGAAAATTCGCTCAATGTTATTCTAGCATTTTACCTAATTATTAATTCTTAGAATCAATTATTTTAAAACATTTCTGAAAATGCATTCATGCTTTTTCTTTCACTGTAACCTGGATAAATATTTTGATCATTCAAATTTATTATTTATTATTCTAATTCAAAAATGGTCTTTGTTTATTTTTTTCCCCTTTTATTTTGTCAACTCCATCTTTCGTTGCTTGATTGAAAGTTGTGTCATAAAATTTACGACTTTTTAGAAATGTTTATCCCAAACTCATCTTGAGATTATCAAGAAAGATAATATTTTTTTTTCGTCGAGAGTGAATTTAGATTGCCGCATTTAGAAATTTTTTTTAACCACATTTTTAGGGTCTCTCCATTACACAATTATTTAAGGGAATTTATATTCAGTATTTCTTTTGACGCATTTAGAGAGGGAGGTTCTCTCCTGAATTTTCTTCTCAAAAAAAAAAAAAAAAAAATCAGTTAAAACTTTTGAAGTTGAAGAAATGCCAATCAATCAGGCAACCATTCTAGTAGCAAAAATAAATATTTAATAATTGGCTGTATAAAAAAAATGTATCCTATCTTTAAGATTTTTTTTTCTATGAGTGAAAATATTTATTTATTCTTTTGTAACAGAAAAAATAACAATTAATTTGTCTTAAGCAAATATCTTGAAATTTCTATCACAAATATTACAATGAAAATTATTTGTCTTCGCTCAATAGAAGTTTGCATTGTTTTGTATTAAAAGAAAAAAAAAAGAGATAAGCCATTTGTCATCATGATGCTTTTCTCCTGGGGCATATATCTCTGACCCAGACAACTGTGTGCAAAGCAAATAAAATTTCAAGTGCTCTCTCTGTCTCCTAATCATTCAAATTCCGCACTGCATACCAATTAGTTAAATAATGCGCACGCGTACTTACAAAAACATGGGGACCCCGTTTCTCAAATATTGACTTCCGTGGCGTAAAGATACCAAAAAGCCAACCAAAAAAAAAAAGGACACAACTCAGCAAAAGTACAAATTGAGATAACTTTTAAGTCGGTTTAGATAAAAAAAAAAAAATATGGGCGAGTTAAAAATTAAATATAATAAATCGGGAATGACTTCCCCAAAACTTTCCCGTATATTCTTTTGGAATTACGTCGTATAATGACTACAAAGCCTTTCTTTGATAAAGCTGAGTGGAAAAGATTTGCAACGTTGTGATAAATATATTAACACAAATAGAGTTTAATGAACTTACATTTCCCAAAATTTTTATTTAATAATTTTACCCTAAGAAAGTTACAAAAAATGAGCTATTTATCGAACATAAATAAAAAAAAAAATCTTGGCTCAGATTTCTCTTTCTCTCTCTCTCTCTCTCTCAGGTCTTTCAGTTGGATACAAGCCCAGACAAATTGTTTTATTTTCCACCTTGTTTAAAGCCATTTCATTCACATTAAGTACCAAATAAACGACCTGAACTCGAAATGTTGCCAAATTGCCAAGCAAAATGTTTTTAATTTGTAAGGGTTTGGAAAATTCATAAAATATCTAAATTAATTAAATTTTTTTTTTTTTTTTTAAATAAATTCAATCTAATTTCTAATGACGAAATCTCTGATTTTATAAGCTTAATAAAATTATTTTAATATTTAATAAAGTTTATTTATTTGTTTGTGGGAAATAAATTTTCAAACTATTTCTAATTACAAGCTTAGATAGTCCTTGGATCTATTTAAAATAGCTTATCTATAAATATTTATATAAAAAATTTTAATATATCTGAATTTTTTTTTATTAAATAAACTCTTGATTAGACGGATCATAAGCCGTGCGAAAGGCGTTAAGAGGATTTAAGACCGGTTGCTTCACATCTAATTAACTAGCTATCCATCGGATAAGCTACTAGTCTATGACTTTCGAATCTTTTCACATCTAGTTAAGCTAATCATATGATTAAATAATAGTAATAACTAGCTAAGATCCAAAGTTTGGTATAAGGTTTATCTTGTATTTCTAATTTCACCCCTTAGGTGAAATGTGTTACTAATTTCACCCTTTAGGTGAAGTCTGTTTCTAATTTCACCCCTTAGGTGAAATCTGTTTCTAATTTCACCCCTCAGGTGAAATCTGTTTCTAATTTCACCCCTCAGGTGGAATCTGTTTCTAATTTCACCCCTTAGGTGAAATTAGAAACTCACAAGCCCTGTATATTTATTTTTTTGAAAATTTTTAAATTTTTGTTAAAAAATTAATTAGCTTTAATTAATTATTTTAATTTTTAATAATTTTTTATAAATGATACCTTTATTAAATTGCTAACTTCACAAAACATTCCTTATACCTCAGATAGCTAATTATATGTGAAAAAACTCATTTTTTAACTCGAAGGTTAAGCATGTTCTTATTTACAATATCGGTGATTTATTATCTTTTGGATAAGTTTGTTAATTGACTAGATGTGAAGCGACCGATTCTTAACCAGGGCTTTTACCCCACTCGTTTATCAGCATAATAATAATAATAAATGAAAATTATTATGGAAACAAATAATCATTATCATTATCAGACATTGGATAACAAAATATGTATAATTAAATATGAAAATAAGAAGAGATATATTGTAATAAATAACCATAATAATTATAATTTATTTAGAAATAAATTTCTACAATGATTACCTACAAGAATTCATATTTATAAAGAGAACAGGTTTAATATTTGCAAATTAAAAAAAAAACTTTTTAATGAGAGATTTTCTACAATTGGCACCATGTTCTTTTTTATCCATATTAATATTTAGTCCCCGAAAATAAAATTTATACAAAAATGAATGTCTTGATTCGGACTTAAAAATTCATAGAAATATTTAATAAATTTTGTCAGTATATTTATTTATTTGAGGTCAAACAAAGGACTGCACACCGAGGCTGTAGATCGGGGTCCAGGTGACGTTTGGACCACCAATAAATAAACATAGTCACAAAAATTGTTAAATATTAGGTCAATAATAAAATAAACTTATCCGTTTCATCCTTCCGGATAAGAAGTTCAGAAACGACAACAAAGCAATAAAAACGCTATAAAAAAATTGTTACCTCCCCTCCATGAAAATGGCATTTTATGGGAACAATAACTAATAAAGTTACTTGATCCATTTAACGACCAATGGTGTTTTGAGTTAAGCTTTTATTTATTTTTATAAGTTCAAAGGGTAAAATTTTCGAATATTAACATTTAAAATTTTTAAAATTCAAATTATGTATTGTATTATGATTATCTAGCATTATTATTTAACAATTATGCAGAATCTAGATTGAACCCGTCGAAGTGTAGTTTGTACCTAATTTCGTAACTTCTATATCAGGTTTTTACAACTCTCAAAACAACCTTTGTTTTATTCTTTTGTTTTCTAGTTATTTAATTTTAAAATCTGGCAAATTGGTACAAACGTCCATGGTCAATTCTATAAAATAATTAATATTTATTTATTCAAACAGCCGAAAAAGATAGGTATCGTCTGGCTCTGCCAATTTGTGCTCGGAATATTTTAACCCAGGAGCATAATACCTCACTCTGCGGGAAAAATATCACTCTTAACAATTTAAAATTTCGATTCTCGGACGAGTACAATATATATTTATAAATGTAGCAGCAGCTTCCCTCATCAAGTCTTTTATTTCTGAACCTAACCGTCCATCAGTTAACTTGACGAGGGAAGCTGCTGCTACAATTATAAATTCTTAACAATTTTCTCCCTCGACAAGCCACCATCTAGATCAGTGTTTTTCAATCTTTTTAAATACGCGACCCCTTTACAGGTTGAAAAATTCTAACAAACCAGCTGATTTGATATGGATGAAAAGAAAACAAGAATATTCAGAGCTGTCAAGGAAAACTTTAAAATTATTAGTGCAATTCGCCACTTCCTACCAATGTGAACTGACGTTCTCTTCAATGGTGGACATTAAAACTAAAAAAGACAGTTAGAAAACGATTTGAATGTTAATATTTCAAAAATAGTACCACCCACGATTTGACAAATTTTTGAAAAATAAACAAGCCCATCCTTCTCACTGAAATTGTGTTTTTAATGTAGTGTAGAAATTTGCCTTTTTCCTTTTGCCGGTGACCCCCCCTTCCAGTTTGAAAAACATTGATCTATATGTACAGTGAGCGCCACAATTAAGTCCCCACCTGATAGCTTTAGCCTTAAGTATATGGTGTATAGTGAAATAATTTTAATGACCGAAAAGGTAAAACGTAAAATCTGGTACAGATGATTTTATTTTGCCTTTTCAAATTTTAAATTATTTCACCATATACCATACACTATACCATATACTTAAGGCTCTAGCTATCAGGTGGGGACTTAATTGTGGCACTCACTGTACATATTGAGAAGACCTCTCAAGTTAGCAATTAATAAATAAGAAATTATATATACAGTATATCACGTATGGGCCAGTGGAGAAAATTCATATAATTAATATTTATTAATTCAAACAGTCGAAGACTAAAATTTGAAATCTTTTTTAAATTTAAATACATTGGCGCCATTTCAACTTTTTCTTGGGGAGGGGGGCAAACTTATTTTTTTCTTAAAATATAGATACTCAAAAATAGATACTCAAATTTGACCAAAAGATATTTAATTTAATTAATTGTCTAATTTTGTACGGTTTATATATACTTTGAAATATTAAATAGCCGAGTGCGGTTCTAGAGGCATACGCAGCACAAATTGGCAGATCCGTGGTTCGACTCCGGGAAGTACCTATTTTTTTCGGCTGTTAGAATTAATAAATATAATTTATATAAATTTTCTTCCCCGGTCTATATATATATTTTCTTATTTTAAAATCAAGGAGTCATTTGCCGGACATCCTGTATATTTTATTATAATCTCAGTTTTTTATTGTATGTTTTTTAAATTTAATATGAATAAACATCATTGTTTATATTCGGGATACTATTTTTCTTTTTTATGTTCAAATCAAAAAAGAAAAACTTTCTCGAAGATTATTATTCTAATTCTCAATCGGTTTATTAGGAAGTATAATGGAATGATTAATAAAAAAAAAAAAAAAAACTTTCTACCACTAGACAGATTCTAAGGCGCAAGGAATACCTCTTCAATCAATTTATATTCAAATCTTGAAAGCCTCAACACAATTTAAACATTATGACATATTCATAATTCAAAGGTTATCTCTATAAAGAAATCTTCTAATCAAGGGATTTCCGATACGGCAATTAATTTTTTCTAAATTGGATTAATTTCTAATCTTGTTTATGACATTAGGGAGAAAGTATTTTTCAAATATGACGATGATGTTATTTAATAAAATTATTTCAGACGACATATTTTTAATACCTTTTTAATTAAACAGTCAAGAATAATATATTCCTTGAATGGTCATTTAAGTCAGAGACTGACACTTTGTGGTTAATCTGAGGATTAATTTAATTTTCTTACAGCTTCTGTTTCCATCGTCTTAGACATAAAATAGATCTTAGAATTTTTTTTCTGAAAATGAATATACTACTATGTTGTTGTTTGGTTTATGAGTATCTTCTCACTCAGCCGTTTGCCTCAAGTCTTGGGCCAAATTTCAGAACAATCCGTTGGTACAGAATTTAATTTCAAAAGCCAATGAGATTTTTCAGCTCTTCTCAATCAGAGCTAATTCTACCTCGTTAGAAAATTTGCAATTTCGTTGCCTTTAAGAGCTATTGAAATTTTCATTAAATAGAAAAACAATCAGATATATTTCTGAATATTGAAATCGTTTATTCTTAATGTCGAAAATTGAATGTCGAGATTTTGATGGAAATACACGTTTTGAGGTCTCCTGAGCTAGTGTGGTCTGTCAAATATTTCAAAAACGAAAAGAGCTAGGAGATTGAAATTTGATATTTAAGTTAGTTACTCTCATGGCACGTAAGGGAGCGTACAAGTATTACGTAACGCAATTTTTGAAGATTTTAGACCCCCCCTCCTCCGATGTAAAGCGCCGCAACATTTTTCTGGACCCCCCTAGACGTTACGTAACGCTCAAGTGGCCATTTTTATCTAAATCAATTATGTTGGGCAAAGTATCGGAAAGTCGCTTAAATACCAGTTACGTAACGCATTATTCAACCCCCCTCCCCCGCTTGTAACGCATGGTAACGTTTTACGAGACCCCCCTCCCCCAAATTGCGTTAGGTAATACTTGTACGCTCTCTAATATGAAGTTTTTAAAACAAAATCGGTCAAAAAGTGCTAGTACTTTACTGATGTACTTTTTTAGTCTTTTTCGATTTTCTCAAAATCCTCTATAATGATTTTGATTAAAATTCATAAATAAGTTATTTTTTAGATGCTCTTTAAATTGTATATTCTCATTTTGCCCTCAAAATTGTTTGAAGCACTCTTTAAACTTGTACTTCATAGGGGAAATCGTTGCCATGTTAAAAAAATATAAATATTTTTTTATGTTTATACAATTTTTAATTACCGACGAAGGTAAGAGAAAGTTGTGTACTCTACAAGTCGCACCATATTTTTTTTGACTAAATCGTAACTTCTTGTTACATTTACCTGTTGCATAATGTCTTAGAATAAAAAAAAATATGTCAGTATTCATAGGCTAGTAAACTAAATAACAATTCAAATGTAAATAATATAAATTTTTCAGTTTATTTGATATAATTAAGAGGGTAGTTTTTAGGTATTTTTTAAAAATTCTTACCAACCACACCTAAAAACAAAATTTATTTACATTTGTAGTGAGATGCAAATAGTACAATAAATGCTACAATTCGTAATAATTCTAGCACGTGTCTTCTCGCTGATGGGATCAGCCAACAGATGCCTGATTGTCAGCCCATCAGGTCTTTAATATAAATAATGTAAATGAAATTCTTAACGTTTCTTTTCTCCTGACGATGTTTACATTTGCTTAGCATCGAATGCGGCGCCATGAGGGCGGCGGACAAAAAGCTTCTTTTTTTTTTTCTTTTCCACCAATATTGCTATTTAAGTAGTCCTCGTGCACGTGCAACATTCTTATGTGCTTATTATTGGCTGGCAATGGGCCTTGATCCCCCTCCACCGTTCCGATGAAATATGAAGGTGAAATAATCATCAGATTGAATGCCTCTTTGGAAAAATTTGAATATGCTTATAGCAGCATTCTTTGATGCCATCTTAACCTGTTAAGTTGCAGATAAATTTTCGGAATTTAAAAAATGAAACAATCGAGATGGAGAAATTTAATAAATGGATCTTGATTTATTAAAATTGTTATTACGCTATGTGTTATGAAAGTCTATTTGATGTCTTAGCGTTTTCCGCTAAAATAAGATTTGCATTCTTACGCCTTCAGCGGTGCTAAATTAATAAACATTTTACAAATTCGGCTTTTAATAATCTAAACTAATTTATAAGCCGACATACTAGATATTTAAAAAAAAGAGTTCTATTAACATGATTAATAGAATAATTTTATGTTATGAGTAGAGAGAGGAAAAAAGTCTTTCGACTTTTGTCAATTTTGAGACTTTTCCTGATTTTCTTTGACATCTTCATGGATCTCACAGGAAAAAACGTTTTTTGAGATTTTCAAAAACGACTTTCGCGACTTTTTTGGCGCTTTTTTGCCTCTCAGAGACTTTTTTTTTTGAAAAAAAGCGACTTTTCTGGCAGACTTTTTCAAATTTGTTAATATAATATTTTGTTTTTTTTTTTTTTTAATTTTGAATTTTTGGTTACTGATGCCATTTAGTGTTTTTTTTTTTTATTTATGGTCTTTTTCGCCATCTGAGGCCATTTAGACTGTCCCTATTTATTTCAATCTAGCCCTGAGCCACAGGTCCGTTTATAATTTTATATCTTTTTTTCAGCATCTTAGGCCATATAGACTTTAACGATGCAAAATTATAAGATTACTAATTAGCAATTTGTTTAATCTTTTTCGGCACCTGAGGCCATTTAGACCCTGCCCCTATTTATTTCAATCAATTGGTATCCAATTAATTGAAATAATTTTTTTTCGGGATTTGAACCCTCGATCCTTGGCACCACCCCCCCCGAGTCGTGGGCAAAATTTCCTTTACACTTCTATATATAATTGAACATCTTAAACTCATAATCAGGTCTATTCTCTAAAAACAGACGTTAAACTTTAACATCATAACTGGGTGTTAAAAAAAGTAATAACACCAACGTTAAAAAATGCTATTCTCTAAACAAAGTTTTAACAGCGACGTTAACATATTGATTTTATCTCAAATCTGTCAAAATCATAAGCTCACTTTTTCGTTAAAGACGCCATTTTGTTGCATTAAATACGGTGTTAAAATATTAAAGGCACCCCATAGACATGGCATTAATTTTTAACACTATTAGCTAAATGTTAACGCTTTGGCGTTTAAGTTTTTACTTACATAATAGCAAGGAGGTGTTAAAATGAATTAACGCTGATATCAGATGTTAAAAGTTTACACTTTTGCTTAGAGAATAGGCCTGAATTTGTGTTTAGTTTTTAAATTTAAACACCCAGGGGCTAAAACTCCCTCAGATGTTTCGATTAATATAAAAAAATCTTGCGTTGCGCCTAAGAGAGAGAAAACCAGCAAAGCTGAGCTGGCAATATGGTAGTCTCTTTCAAAAATTATTTTAAAATCTTTTTTAGATCAAAAGCTAAAATTAACTTACTTCTAGAATTAGATTAATTATAATATTTATAACTATGCAGGGTAGGTTTTTATCACGAGACAGGCTTTTTAGGAAAAAAAATGTTTCAAATAAAAGTTGTTTATTATCGAGAGGGAAACAAAAATCAAACATCATTCAAACAAAGTATCTTATATTTTTTGCTTTGATCAAGCTTCTTTATGTCTACTGGTTATCGCTATACATAGTAATATTTATTTTTAACAACTAAACTTTAATTATTAATAGAATAAAAAATAATTGTTAGAAAAGATGGAATTTTTTTTTCAAATATATTTAAATGAATTTGCTTAGAACTGTCGGATCTCAATGACTGGACCACCTTATGACACACAAACACACTATAAAATTAAATGGGAAACATTTATCTTTCTTTTGCCGAGGAAAAATGAGCAGCTTATAAACTTATTTTAATTAGTATTATTTTTTATAAAATAAAGAAGCATATATTTAAATATTCATCTTCAAATTTAAATATTTCGGTTCTAATAAAATCAAACATCATTCAAACATAATAATAATTAAGATTTGTTTACTCATTCAAAAAAAAAAAATTGAATAATTAAATTTATATTAATTTATATAATAGATTTAAATATTTATTTATATCTAATGTGGATTTGTTTGCATATGAATGAATTTGTTTATAAATATTCATAGATAAAAGATATTCAGAAAGGAATATATTTATTCATCTTTAATCTCCAAAATTAAAATTTTTATTGATATAAAAAAAAGAGCTTCTATCAAACAATACAAAATTCTTACATATTTTCTAATTCAGAATCTCATTATTTATAATTTATTCAGCGAATGGATTAAAAATAAAATAAAATTATTTGAACTGTTAAGAGATATTCTTTTGTTTGCCCTTGGCTCAGAGAGATGACATCGGCTTCTCGTGCCTAGGAGGACTCTAGGCCCGGGTTCGCTTCCCGTCCCAAGCGAGAAAAATTTATTTCATTTGAATTGGCTTTTGATGGGGTCTAAATTCCGAAAAAGACATTTCTTTTGTTAATGTTTACTTTCAAATTTTATTAAAGAGAAAAAATAAACGCGATGATCAGCAATTATCAATCAAATGATCAAATGATTGATAATTGCTGATCATATAACATGTCGCTCCCAAGCGTTTTAATTGTAAGGGCCGTAATGTGGTGAATGAGATGAAATCCACTGAGGAAGGAGTGCCGATAGGTCTCCGAAATATCTGGAAATATTGCCTTACTAACGATTTAAAAACAATTGCTGAAAATATAGCGTTTTTTTTCTCTTTAATAAACCAACTTCAGCAACACCACTTGAGGAGAATTTCAAATTTTATATCTACAATGCAGGATCGCGATCATTTTGGATTTCCTAAATCTTATCCTATCCAGGAGTTTGTATTGAAATTCACCAGAAAAGAAGAATTTCAAATCCAAATTCTCTCTAAAATTATCCCTATGGTGTTTACTAAAGAAAAATCAAATAAATTTCAAAAGAGTGAAGATCCAATCTGAAATTAGATCTATTTATAGATCCAATACTGAAGTTGGTTTACTTGGAAAAAAAGAAGGCATTAAATTTTCAGCAAATTTTTATTAAATATAAGGATTATTTCCAAATATTTCGGAGACTTAATGACACTCCTTCTCATAGGCGCCGGAACTGGGGGGGGGGGGGCAAGGGTACAGAGGGGGGGCAATATGTCTTCTTTTATTTCATTTATTTTTAAAAATGATACATTTTTACTTTTTAAAAATAAAATTTTTTAAATTAAAAAAAATTAAAAGAGTAAGAAATTCATTTTTTTTTTCCAAAATATTTTATATAGACCCTATTGTTTTTCTAATTTCCCAAAACATTTTATATTGAATTAAAAGAAGAAAATTAAAAATATTTATTTCCTTCAAATAGTATAGGGCCTAAAACAAATCTACTATAGCCTAAAAAAATGTTTGATAAAATCACTAGCAAATTTGTTAAAATTTTAATTTTATTTAAAATTTTTAAAGCTTTATAGTAGATTTGTTTTATACTATTTGAATATATTAAATTATTTTAATTTTCAAAAAAAATTATTTTTGCCCCCCTCCCCCCCTCCACCCCATTTGATTCAAATTCGTTCCGGCGCCCCCCTGCTCCTTCTTCAGTGGATTTCACCCCTCTATCCGCCGAAGAAAGTGTCATTAGGTCTCCGAAATATTTGGAAATAATCACCTTATTTTTAACAATGGATTTGTGAAAATAATACATTTTGCAATAAAACTTCCAATTCTAAAATTGATTAATAAAAATATAGGAGCTAATAGTGGGTTTTAATTCAAATTGATTGAATTGTAAAATGTTTTAAAAATTTTAGGCTGAAATTTATAACAATGCTTAACTCAATTCGATATTCTGTGCCCTCTACATTTTTACTTCCTCTTACCTATATGTATATGTTAATATAGAGAGAAAGTATTGGATTGATGTCAAAAATTCGTTGTCGAGATTTTGTTGGATCTTCCGTTTTGAGGTCCCCTGAATCCAAAAAAGTGGTTTTCGCGACATGATCTGTGTGTGTGTGTGTGTGTGTGTGTGGGGGTGTGTGTTCAATTTTAAGCATGAAGGAATTGAGCTATGAGGCTGAAATTTTATATATAAGTTAAACACCCCCCGGGACCGGAAAAATAAGCTTTTAATCAAAATCGGCCAAAGAGTACTAGTACTTTACTGGTGTACTTTTTCAGTTTTTTTCGATTTTCTCAAAATTTGCTCCAACGATTTTTTTTTAAATTCAAAAATCACTTATTTTTTAGATGCTCTTTAAAATGTATATTCTCATTTTGCAATTGAAATCTTCTGAAGACCACTTTACTCTTGTATTTCATAGGGAAGATAGGAGAAATGGTTGCCATGGTAACAAAATATAAATATTTTCCCATACTTATAAATTTTACATCTGAATTCAAATGTTCCGTACTGTCGGGAACTAAATATATGTCGACACAAAAAATCTGGTGTGACAAGCACAGAACACAACTTTCGATTACCGAAGGTAAGAGAAAGTTGTGTGCTGTGCGCCAGTCACACCAGATTTTTTTATTCAAGATGGATTTGCTTCATATATATTCATCTAGCCGCAATAGCACCCTCCTTATATCAACTGATATCTTTTATTATTTTTAATTTCATTATAATAAGCAACTGAGGAAATTTGTTTTTAACATGTCAATGCCAATTTCTCATCTCATGTCTTTGATAAACTCCATGGCCCTTTATATTGGTAATAATATTTCAAGGATATAATTGAGGCGCAGCTTACCTGACATTTCGTGATTCAATAGAGATCCGCCGTTAGTCATGTTTAAAAATTTGTTTGTAAAATAGATTAATCAATTTTTATAAACAACCTGTTGACAGAATGCCTTCCTGCGACGGAGTCATTGAAAAAAAAAAACAAAACAAAACATTTCTTGATTTTATCTTTTGAGAGATGAGAAAGTAGCAAAGACCAGACTCTTTCTCGGGTGTCTAGAGTTCGAATCCCGGCCTCGACGATATTATTATAAAATCCATAGTGTGAATGATCAAATATTAATTATAAATATTTTTTTTTATAAACGGATCATTAAAAGAAATTAAAAACTCAATTATAAAAAATTTCACAGATAAATTTTATATTTATACTTTATGAGTGAAATTTATTTAAATCGAGAAAAGAAGAAAAAATAATAACTAAAATGAGAGGATTAGCAAAAAAAAAAATAAAAATTCATTGCCAAATAAAACTAATTATGAATAAATAAAATAATGACGAATAATTGGGGATTAAATTGAAATATTCTGATACTAATTCGAAATTTATACTATTAATTTTTATATAGTTTTTTATTTATTTATTTATTATTTAAATTTTGGAGGTGCCTCTTTCAGTTTGATATTTCAATGAAATCTCCAATCTTATAAATATAAAAAAAAATTTTAAAATTCCGATCGTTGCTTCTTGTTGAAACAATTTGTAAATTAAATATAAATATACAAATTAAACACTAGGTTATTTGTTTCAAAGGTTTTATTAATTAAAAATTAACACTTGATACGTATTTTGACAATTACTTGTCATTATCAGAAGTGATTACATTCTATTACATGAAAGTGGAAATATTCCACACTAAAGGAAGTAGTACTAACTGTAATACATCAAAGTAACAAGTTTAGCTTACAAACTCAACCCTATATAATTAAATAATAATTTCGGGGATCATTTAATTATATAGCCATGAGTTTTTTGTAAGCTAAACTTGTTACTTTGATGTATTACAGTTGGTACTACGTCCTCTAGTGTGGAATGTTTCTACTTTCATGTATTAAAATGTAATCACTTCTTATAATGACAAGTAATTGTCGAAATACGTATTAAGTGTTAATTTTTAATTAGTCTTTAATTTGTATATTTAATTTTAATTAAAGAAAAATATTTATTTTAAATATTACTAATTATGACTTAACGTCTTCCTTTATGAATTATGTCTTAACGTTTTTGTTTAACAAACCTATTAGGCTGCGGTTCGCCTGCGGCGAACCCTCGCCATTCGTTTATTTCCATGGCCAAAGAAAAATCAATGAAAAACCAAAAAATCTACAAAAAAATTCTTAGGCTCCGGTTTGCCTGTGGCGAACCATCGCCGTTCCTTTTTTTCCATTGCCAAAGAGAAATCAATGAAAAATCAACAAAAAAAGTCTTCGCCTGCGGCGAACCGGAGCCTAAGATTTTTTTTTTGTAGATTTTTTGATTTTTCATTGATTTCTCTTTCGAATATTAAATCAATTCATACTATAAATTTTATAATAATATCCTGGAAACGGGATTCGAACTTATTTAAAAAAAAATCATTGTGTGGTTTTATGAAACCACGATGCAAGTGAAACTTTTCTGATCGTAGGCGTTTAACTGAAAATTTTCAGAAAATTATTCAATTAAGGGTATTAAAATCGCGTTTTTAATCTTAACTTAATAATTGGAAAATGGGAATGATAATGGGAAATCAATAGAGGCATATTAAAAACTGTGAACTATATTTATTTAGTAATTAGCCGCGCCGCCCGCCAGTAGCGTAGCCAGGATTTCTGCTTGGGGGGGGGGGCCCAAAAGTTTTTGAAATCCCCCCCCCCCCTTTCCAAGAAACTTAAAGTGGAGAAATTTTTTTTAGATAATATAATAATTATAAATAAAAAACAAATAAAAAAAATTTTTTTCTCTTGAAATAAAAAAAAATTTTAATACAAAATTCGTAAATATTAGAGATTTTTTCAATTATTTATAAGTTTTTTTTTAGATTTTAGAATTTAGGAGAGTTAATAAAATAATTATTTAAAAAAAAAATAATTAGTGAAAACAATAGGTATTTTTTTGTTTTGGAGAAGGCTTTGGGGGGGGCCGGCCCCTGCCCCCCTGAATACGCCACTGCCGCCCGCCTTCGGCGGGCCCGGGTTGCAAATATTAGCGCGTGTGATTAATGAATGGTAGGCAACCAAAATGATCATTTGAGTTCTAAAAAATAAATTATTATACCGAAAATTAAATATTATCCCTATTTTCAATATTAAAATTAAATAACTATATTAATATTTTAATTAGCCAATTAGTTGTAATATAAGTAAATAATATTTTAATTTAATCCTAAATTATTTTCCAACTCGATAGTCTTAATTGTTTTCAATCGGCAATAAATTAGATTTTTTTTTTTGGCACTGTCTCATCTTATATCTCGCTAACGATATCAATTTAAATAATAGAAAAAATCTGGCAATTTTAGCCAGACTTTTTTTTTTTATTAAACTGTGCTGTGACTAATGATTATGCAGCGATTTAGCGCCAAAAGAGCGAACGGTCCACGTCAAGATCAGGCATTTAATACCGGTTTAAAAAAAAGAAGAAAAAAAAAAAGAACCATTTGCTTCATAAATTATCGAGGCCAGCTGAGGTGATAAAATGTAATTAATGTGAAAATTGGTCGGTTTTTTTTTTAGGATGAGGTTTTCGATCATCGATTAAATGACTCGTTCCATTTAACACTTGAGAATTGAGAAAGCCGCCCCGCCGCCTTCAAGGAATTATCCGTGTCAATAAAATGTGATAATCGAATCAATTTTTTGATTTCAACATGATTAATTTTTTAAGCCACTAATACGAGCCAAAAAATAAAATGATCTCATTTGAGATATTTTTGTTTTCTTTAATCTTTTAATCAATTGGAAGGCCAAAAATTGAGTCGTTAGAATAATAAATAATATTTAAAGAAAAAATATTTTTACATAATCCTTCTAATGATATGTAATTTTTCAAAATTTAAAAAAAACTCGTGGATTTTAAGCTCCAGAGAGAAAAAAATTTAAACGAAAGTGGAGTTGCTTCTCTGTTGGAATTTAGTATAGAAAGAATTGATCAATAAATAAAAATAAAACGAGAACCCAAATACAATAAGGAGATGACACTATACGTATCTAAACTGTCAATTAATGTTGCTGTTTTAATCCATTATCTATTTTATTTATATCTATGTTTATATTATAAATGTTCCGCCCCGCAGAGCGGAATAATCAAGCAAAGACACTAACATTTATGGCTCCTGAAGTAGAGATGTCACTTACAGCTTCTTTTCTAAAACGAAACTTTCAAATATAATAAATTTCAGCTAGAAAATTCCCGAAGAAGAAATATCAAATATATTTTGTTTATAAATAGTGGCATTCAATTTTTTAAGTCAAAGTTTCGGTCGCGGGCCATGACCATCTTCAGGACTTTAATGATTTTAATTGATTGTTTATTTTCTTCTATATACAAGTGACTAGTGCATTTAACGGGCATTAATGAATTACACTATTTTAGGTTAAGTTTTACAAGAGATTAAATGCTCTTAACCCATCCTCAGGAGTTACATGAGACTAGAACAGTTTTATTTATTTATCCCACGTTTAAACAAATTCTAAACCTAATAAAAACAATAGAACATAAAACGTAAAATCTACACCTTTTTTTAAAAAAATTAATTATACTAATCATATTATTATTTATTTTTTTGATTTAAATAATACACTCATGCATAACATCTAACAAGTTTAAATCTTGAAGAAGGTCACAAGCATGCGATCAAAACGTCGGCCAAAAATAAACAGACTACTTGTTTGATAAATCTACCGTCATCTTTACCTTATAAACATTAATTTTTGTTAATAATAAAAAATAAATGTTGTGTAGGAGGATCAAGATCTTATTAGAGGGCTGCAATTCGCTAAACATCCAAGGGGCGGATCCAGGGGGGGTAAAGGGGTATATTTTTATATATTTTTTCTTGGAAAATATATTTAATTTTAAAAATTAACACTTAAAAATATGATTTGTATATATATTTTTACTTATGTAAAGTTATAATATTGTGATCTTGTCGAAAATTCGATGTTGAGGATGTTGATGGAAATAGGTCTCTGATTCCAAAAAAAAGTGGGTCTCTCAAAATGGTCTGTCGCTGTGTGTGTTCAAATATATTTCGACACATAAAATGTGGTAGACAACTAGAGAATGAAACTTTATATTACCGAAAGTAAGAGAAAGTTGCATGATGTGAGACCAGTCACACCAGGCAAACTCCTGGGGGGGGGGCACTCCTTACCGAAAAACTCCTCTGGATCCGTCCTTGATCATAATTTGAGATACAAGAACATTTTTCTTCAAAATGTATAATTATATTCGTATATAGGTATTATTACTCGCTCAGGGGCCCACATCTTGTGGGTACGTGGATGGCGACCACGAGCTGCCCGAGCTGGGACATGCAGTCCTTCAGTTCTTTGTTTGTCTGTCTCTTCCTTTCTCTTTTCAATAGGCGTCAGACCGTTCGACGGGCCGGCCTGTCCTATTTCTTCCGGTCGCAACAATGAATGATAGGGCTGGAGGGAGAAAGTTAGGTCCGCCGACCCCGCATATGGCAAGGACAGAAGAAGAAGATAAATTTAAAGTTATTTGAATTTTTCATGTTTTTGGAGATGTTTAATAACGTTACCTCAATTTTTGGGTCCATTAAATTTTTACCAAGATAATTTTTTCACCCCCTCCCCCTCCTCCTCTCATGCGTAATTAATACACCTAAGAGTTTAAAATATATTGTTAACTGTAAAATAAACGGATTATTTGAAGATGGTTAAAAGAAAAATATCTACAATTAATTCTGTTTTTAAATGCTTAATAAATTTTACCCTGACATAAATAGGACTACTTTTGTAAACCCTTGATTAAGGATTAGAAACTGACTCAACAAATGTTTTCAATTTAATTACATGAAGCTCGTGTTGATTCTGATTTCATCAGTGTAATGTCTAAATAAATTGCTTTTTCTCTTTTTAACGAGGAATTTAATGTATTTATGAGAAGTGTTTTTCATTTTCTCTTACCTATATGTATATGTTAATATACATATTTAAATATAGATAAAGTATTGAATTCATGTCAAAAATTCGATGTCGAGATTTTGATGGATATACACGTTTTGAGGTCCTCTGAATCAAAAAAGTGGTTTTTGCAACATGATCTGTCTGTGTGTGTGTGTGTTCAATTTAAAGCATGAAGCAATTGAGCTAGGAGGTTGAAATTTTATATTTAAGTTAAGCACTCCACTAGGGCGTGAAAATAAGCTTTTAAACATAATCGGTCAAAAAGTACTAGTACTTTACTGATGTACTTTTTCAGTTTTTTTAGATTTTCCCAAAATTTGCTCCAAAGATTTTGATTAAAATTCAAAAATCAATTATTTTTTAGATGCTCTTTAAAATGTATATTATCATTTTGCCATTGAAATCTTCTGAATACCACTTTACTCTTGTATTTCATAAGAAAGATAAGAAAAGTGGTTGCTATGGTAACAAAATATAAATATTTTCCCATATTTATAAATTTCGTACATTACTGTCGGGAACTAAATATATGTCGACACAAAAAATCTGGTGTGACAAGCACAGAACACAACTTTCGATTACCGAAGGTAAGAGAAAGTTGTGTGCTGTGTGACCAGTTACCCCAGATTTTTATCTTAAATATTCAAATGATGAATATATTTAACACCTTACTCGTATAACGTAAAATCACGAGAGATATTTTACTTTTTTCCTCAAAAAAAATTTGAGAAAATAATTAATATATGCAATATAAATAAAAATGAAAGTGTTGGAATATTTAGGTTGTTGTTTTACTAGATGATCCTAAAGATATAAAAAAAACGCAAGGGTCGAGTAGGTAGCAAGAAGATTATGGT
This sequence comes from Euborellia annulipes, assembly GCA_023213315.1. Taxonomy (NCBI): domain Eukaryota; kingdom Metazoa; phylum Arthropoda; class Insecta; order Dermaptera; family Anisolabididae; genus Euborellia; species Euborellia annulipes. The sequence goes on from JAKCPI010005477.1 coordinate 91,263, forward strand.
CCAGACAGCATCCGATTCAATCAGACAAGTAGAAAGACCCCCTCTTCCTCCTACAACTCCTTCCCCCCTCCCCTTAAAAAACCGACGACCGCCCACGTGCTCACCATCTCTTATCGTTTTATCGCTAGTTGGCTTCTTAAGCTTCGATTCGAGATACGGATCTTCTAAGTCGAAACAAAGAGCGACTTACGATATCCTGGCAAATCAATAAATATTCCAGCATATAAACATCTGCTCTAAGTAATAAAGACCTAAATAAATAAACAATGACGTTAATTGACTTTCGATATTTCTATATCTGATATTTGAGAGGAAATAGTAAAGTATTATTGTTTAAAAGTAATTAAAATAAAAAAAATAAATAAACTGAGTTTTATGTGAAATTTTAACCCGTTGCCCCCGACCCAGCTGAGAGCAAGGTGATTTCATTTCTAAAGATAAAGTCAAAGAAATATAAAATTTCATAGAATGATAAATCTGGGGTGACTACTCGCACAGCTCACTTTGTCTTACCTTCGGTAATTAGAAATAGAGCTGCGCAAAATAATCGATTATTCACAGATTATTTTCTTAAAAAATAATAGATTATTCGATTATTTCGATTATTTTTCACATTGGGAGAAAAATCGATTATTTTTTGGCTAAAATGCGTTTGAAAAGATCGGATGTGACTCGTATCTAAAAAAAAAGATTTTAACGGAAGTGGAAAAAATAAAATTTTCGCGAAAAATTATGCTAGACAAAATAAAAAAAGGTATAATCGATCATTTTTTTTTTACATAATCGATTATTTTGCGTCTATCCGGACCCAACAATCGATTAATCGGAATAATCGATTATTTTTCATAATCGATAATCGATTATTTTTTTCCATAATCAAACACCCCTAATTAATAAATTGTGTTAGCACACCAGATTTTTTTGTCAACATATAATATATTAGTTTCCGGCTGAAGGCTCTACATTAGATAGATTTCAAGATGTAAAATTTATAAACATGGGAAAATATTTATATTTTGTTGCGGAAATATTTATATTTTGTTGCCCTTGCAACCCTTTCTTTTATCTTACCTGCTAAGTACAAGAGTAAAATGTGCTTCAAACAAATATTTTGAAAATAAATCGAAAATACACATTTTAAAGAGGTGCTAAAAAAAATAATTGATTTATGAATTTTAATCAAAATTATTAGAGCAAAAATTTTGGTATTCTATGGGCGACTTCATTTAAAAGCTTATTTTCACGCGTCTCTCTGGGTTACCTAACTTAAATATAAAATTTCACCCTCTTAGCTTCCTTCTTGCTTTAAATTAAAAACAAGCAGACAGATATTTAGACACACATAGAGAGGTAGATCAGGGAACTTCTAAACATGTATATCCATCATAATCACGACATCGAATTTTTGACATGAATACAAAACTTTATATACTGTATATTACAAATATAGATAAGAGAATGTAAAAATTGAAAGATTAATCTATTTTGATATTTTTATAATCGAAATAAAAAATTTTAAATTTCAATATTGTTGATGGAATAGAGATTTCCGAGCAAATATAAGAATACAAGAAAATTGAAAATTACCCCTTCGAATTGCTTATTTTTTTATTTATTTAAAAAAATGAACTTTACATTAATTAATTTATTATCAAGAATATTCGCTCTTACAGATACAGATGTATAAATTTTGGAAGGAATCTAATAAGGCATAAAAGAAGAAGAAAAAAGAAATTTTCAATTTTTATTTCAAAATATTATTGATATAGAAATAAGATTAAAGATGAATTAATCATGTTAGGCAATATTAGTTTTTAAGGCTTTCATCTTTCATCTCTCCTCCGACTGGTTTTCATAATCAAATTTTTAAATCTCTCCGCTTTAGGTAAGTTCCTTTTTTTGAATGAGCTCTAAGATTATCAGAGTTCTTTGCTGGTGTTAATTTACAACGACCGAACTACATGTGAATTGGTCTGAGTTCTGTAATTGGCCGGATCCGGTTACACCGAGATTTTAAGATGCTATCACACAAACAGAGACTTGCCCTGGAAGAAATTATTTCTCCGATAAATCAAATAAAGAGAATTCCGTTAAAATGTGCGTCTCCTATATCAGCATTGATTAGCCTAGAGGAGTACTGGCAACATATCAGATTCCGATAATAGCTAATGTACGTTTGGACGAATTACGAGGCACATTTTTCCCAGCTTGGAAACTTAACCACAAATTGGTAGTATTTGATCTCTCTATTCCATGAGGAGCCTTTCAGGTTGAATGGAGGGAGAACACTTGATTAAACATAAAGCGGCATAAACAAAGACATCTGAGAGGATTAAGGATTTAATGAACATCGTACCAAAAGCAGAAATCCTCTTCCTAAATTACATGGTTTCCATCTTATTTATTAACGGCATTTTCTTTTTGAGAAGCTTCGAGATTTCCTTTAAAAGAAGGAGAGAAAAACAAAATAACTCTGCCAAATATTATTACAATGCTTATAAACATGTCTTTTTATAAATTTTGAATGTTTATATAAAAGAAAATAAGGGGAAGCCGCTTTCAAGATCTCACAATTCAGTTTAGAAAGGATATTTATCTTTATTACTTATTCATTCCGTTTTGTCCACTAGATTATTTATTAGACAATATAAATATTATAATTAATTAATTTTTGAGATCTCAACTTCTATTGCTGCTTATACGAGACAAAGATGTTTCTCTGCCTGCTGTTTATAACAAGCGGCTGACAAGTGAGAAATTTTCCTTTTCTCACTCCCTCCAATTCTCTTGATAGAGATTGTGAGTATTTGTTGGTCTTGTTGACCTCGGTGGCCAGGTCCAAAGGATACGGAAAGGCAAAAATAATAACACTAGTCGACAAGGTTTTTTTCCACAAGAAATCTGATAAGTGAACCTAGTACATTTTTTCATTCTTAATTCAGATATGTAGTTAGAATTTTTCCATCAGGCACAGTTTTAGAGATATAGAGCAAATTAGATTTTGATTGAAAATGGGCTCTAAAACGGCTTTTATTTAGAATGTTCAAATTATTTTTAACGGGACACCCCGTCAAATTATGCAGATAGTTAGAATACATATAAATTTTAAGTTTCATCCCAATCGGAGGTCATTTAGACGTGCCGCAAACGGCTTAAAGTTTTGAAAAATCGAAATTTTTAAGATTTTTTTGCTTTGGTCACCCCTAATACAATTTTAGATATCCCTGAATGAAAAAAACATATATGTACGATATTCTATAGTTCTTTGGCTTACTAAAAATCATTCATTCGTAAAAATCTGTTAATAATTAACGAAATTATTAACAAAAACGTCAGCAAAGAAAATACACAAGTACACTCACTGGTCGAAATAAATGGACTTCAATTGAATTAAAAAGCGAACCCTATCTACGAGAAGCAAATGTATCCTCTTGGAGCATAGGTTCACGGGCACTAACTTTATTATATATTATTAAAAAAAATATTTTTTTGAATCTGATATCTTTATTTATACTTCTAAAAGAACAAGAGGTCCATTATTTTCGTCCAGTGAGTATACTTGTGTTTTTTCTTTGCTCACGTTTTTGTTAATAATTTCGTTAATAATTAACAGATTTTTACGAATGAATTGTCAATTGTTTAAATAACAATGTAATTTACATTGTCAATTACATTGTTATTTATACACATAGGCTATTGTAAAATTAACAAGCTTATGAACAGACTGTTGACAATCCTATTTACTAAAACAACTCCAATGTAACTGAAGATGTAATGATTAATTCGGCAGAAACGTTTTGCGTAAAAGGAGTTAAATTTAATAGAGGCTCCCTGCCTGGCTGCTTGCCTATTCAATCCTTTATTCAATTTATAACAATATCGCTATTAATCGTATTTATTCAAATGATTTGGTATTTAAATTAATTACTAATACGTTCTAAATCCAAATTTAATTAAATAATAAAATCTCTTATTTAGAAAATTTTTTTGCCAGTTTGCAAAAATACGACATGATTTCACAAGCGAAGTTTTCTAGGCCATATCAAAAAGGAGAGAGAGAGAGAAAGAGAGAGTCAGTCTGTCACTTGATGAACACAATTATTGATGAGGAGATTATGAAAACTTGACAGAGCACAAAAACTCATCCATTTAGTTTGCTTTGTAGTGATGCTAAGAACCGATTTGAAAACAGTCCTTGGCAATGTCATCCACTAATGAGTGGATGAAACATGCTAGTATATGTTTAGTAAATATTTACCAAGATAAAAAAAAAAAAGTGTTCCGTGAGGAAGAGTTTATTAACGCTGTCTTATCTCATTAACCAACCCACCAAAAAAAAAAAAAAAAAAATTGAACAAGCGCCTTAAAAACAAGATATAGACAACCGTTAAACTTAGTGATATGTTTGGTTGTATTGGCAGGGGCGAATGCTTATCGCTAGATGAAGAATAGCATAAAAGTTGAGCCAGATATACAAATTTCATTAAAAATATTCTATCAAGAAAAATTGTCAATTACAAAAAATAACATAGTGTGGTTTTATGAAACCACGATGCAAGTGAAACTTTTTTTTCGGATCATAGGCGTTTAACTGAAAATTTTCAGAAAATTATTCAATTAAGGGTATTAAAATCGCGTTTTTAATCTTAACTTAATAATTGGAAAATGGGAAATCAATAGACGCATGTTAAAAACTGAGAACAATATTTATTTAGTAATTGAAGATTTGAATAATTTTAAAAATTATTTTTTATCAATTTAAAAATTGAATAATTAAATCTCACAATTATTTTTTTTATAATTCGTCATATATATATATATTAAATTTCAACTTTCATATTTTTGTCGTCACGGCTTGTGACGTCATAACTTGTAGCGTCACGGCCTTTGACGTCACTGCTTGTAACGCGACATGCTGATAGAGGAACGAAAAAATTCGAGGCGATCAAATAAAAGTTCCACTTAAAAAAAAAAAAACTAAAATTTTTATTGCATGTAATACATGATTGTTAAATGCATCTCAATAAAAAAAAAAAAATTAATTTACATGCAATTATTTATCTAAATTTAAAATTTATTTTTAAATAAAAGTTTCTCTAAATTTTATATTATAAAAAAAAAATTTAGAATTTCAACTTTGATCTTGCTTCACAACAGCTTTCTTCGCCCACGGCCGAGATCGTCCTTTGAATTTATTTATTTATTTATTGATTAAAAAAAAAAATTAAATTTAAAATAATAATGAATTATTGAATAATATCAAGGAAATCGAGATAAAGAGGTGCAATAAACTAAGCCCACTTGACTCTTCGGTTGATATATAAATGGAGGCTAAAAATATTTTTTAAGCTTCCATGTTTAAGTAAATTATGTATACTTGATGGTTCCCAACATTATTTAATTATTTATTTAAAAAAAAAAATATTTTTATTTATTGCGTTTTCTAAGCCACAGGAAAAACAAATAATTTTTATGCTGATTATCAAAAGTCAAACGAAATTGTAATTTAGTGGCGTCATTAGGATGAGGAAGTTCTGCTAATTTAAGAGTATCTTCTTTAAATAGATTAAAAAATTAGTGAGATTTTTCAAAATGAATTTATATCAGGAAACTCAATAAAGGATGAAAAAAAGATGACCTGCTAGATATGATTTATATTAATCTCGCACGCAAAAAGAAAAAAGATTGCTTTACGTGAAAACTGTGTAATTTGAGAAAATTCATTCTTGAAATTGGACCAAGAACAATTTTTTTTTTTTTACAATACCCGTTTTTATTTCACATTGATTGGATGCAATTAAATTGCAAATAATTGCTATAACGAAAGGAAAATTTCTTAAAATTGGTTAATTTATTTACAATTATTGTTATTAGAAATAAAAAAAATTTTGGCTTAAATCGTGGTTTATTTTAGCAAATATTAAATAAATAATTACAACGTTTCGGCTGCTAATCCTGCAGCCATCATTAGGTAGATTCTTTCATTTTTACCAATGAACACTAACTAGAGGACACTAGCTAGAAGCTAATTATACCTAACCCTCAGTGTTAATTGTTAAAAATGAAAGAATCTACCTGAAGATGGCTGCAGAATTAGCAGCCGAAACGTTGTAATTATTTATTTATTATTTGGTACAATAAACCACGATTTAAGCAAAAAGTCTATTGTGTGATTAATGCACAGTACACAACTTTCTCTTGCCTTCGGTAATCGAAAGCAGTGTACGCCAGATTATTTTATGTCGAGATATATCTAGTTTCCCCATAAGATCTTAGTTCCTAATATGCGTTTTAAATGTTGACTGCTTGAATTTTTCAAAATTCCAATCCCATATTTGGATATTTTATACACAATAGGGAATTCTAAATAAATACAAAATTTCATGAGAATTGAGAAAATTTTTTTTAATGTGTAAAGAGTTCCAAAGAAGACCCGACCTCTTTTGAATCGAAATTAAAGTGTAAATTCCCATAGGGATTTAACATTGGCTCTATGGAAGGAATGTGAATTTAAAAAATCTGAACTACTACATCAGTAAAGTGTATTTCAAAAACAATTTTCAGGACAAAATGAGAATATACATTTTACAGAAGATCTAAAAAAAAAATTGATTTATGAATTTTAATCAAAATCGTTAGAACTGATTTTTTGACTGTCCGGGAGGGTACATAACTTAAATATAAAATTTCTAACTCGTAGCTCAATTCCTTCATACAATCGTTACACACAGACACCCACACAGTCAAATTTGCGGGACCCACTTGTTTGGACTCGGGGACCTCAAAACATGTATATCCATCAAAATCTCGACATCGAATTTTTGACATGATCGCAATACTTTCTCTCTCTATATATTTCATATATAGGGTAAGAGAAAGTAAAATGTATTTTTCTAATTTCTTAAAATACTTTGATGGATTCTAGAAAACTCCTTACAAAGATTTATCCCCTCCCCTTATTTGAACAAACAGTTGTACTTACATTAACAAAAAGATTTTCGAAAGGAAAATTTTTCAATTTTTAATCAAAATAACACAATCTTAAATGTTCTTATCAAATTATCTGCCATTTTTTTTTTTGCTTGCGGAAAAGAATTGAATATTTTTCATTTGTTATGATAGAAGAGGATATTTAAAAACAAAATCTGATGTGACCACCATCTATGCTTTTAAAAGAATCTTGTAGTAAGATATGATGAGTCAGTGAATGTGTTGTTTAACGATTACGAAACATCTTGTACTTAGATTAGAGATGTGTACTTTGGAAAATGCACGACTTAAAATTTCTTCCTTCTTTCTAATATAAATTTTATTATCCCATAATAAGACTAAAAAATTTGGTGTGACTGGTCGTACAGCACTTTAAATTTATAAACATGGAAAATAATTATATTTTGTTACCATGGCAACCATCCTCCTTTGAAGTACAAGAGTAAAGTGGTCTTCAAACAATTTTGAGAGCAAAATGAGAATATACATTTTAAAGAGCATCTAAAAAATAATTGATTTTTTAATTTTAATCAAAATCGTAAGAGCGAATTTTGAGAAAATCAAAAAAAAAAAACTGAAAAAGTACATCAGTAAAGTACTAGTACTCTTTGGCCGATTTTGTTCAAAAGCTTCGTGTCAAGTCCCAGGAAGGCGCCTAACTTAAATATCAAATTTCAACCTCCTAGCTCTTTTCGTTCTTGATTTATTTTGTTCACAGACACACATGTTGCGAAACCCCTTTGGATTCAGGAAACGTGTATATCCATCAAAATATTGAATTTTTGACATGCATCCAATACTTTCTCTCTCTATATATTAACATATATAGAGGTAAGAGAAAATAAAAAATGAATATTATTAATATAGTAGTTAAGAGAGTGTCAAAGTATAAGAGACAAAGTAGAGTTATTAGAAGAAAGTTCATCAGTGATGCGTGAGTGATTATTTTTGAAAGGCTTGTTAAATAAAAGTAAACTGTTGGAGGGGAGTTTAATTACCGCGAGAAACCGGCAGGGCATAGTCGGCTGGAGCGGCGCCGTTCTGGCTCGCAGCCTACGCGCCGGCTCCGGGGTTTTCCGGAAGTTCCGGTATTCCCTGGTTTCCGGTTCCGGGGTTGCTCGGAGGCGCCTGCCGCCTCCGGGCGGCTCCTCGCCGCCAGGCCTGCCAAACATATTCATTTTTAACCCTATGCCAAAGTGATCATATATGAATATAATTCACTAAAAGTCCCACAAAAAATCTGGTGTCTGCTCGCACAGCACACTACTTTCTATAAGGAACGGTTGCTTCAGTTCTAATTAATTAGCTATCCCTCGGATAAAATAATTTACTATGACTTTCAATTCTTTTCACATCTAGTTAAGCTAAACATATGATTAAATAAGAGCTCAAAGCTAAGACTCGAAGTTAGGTATAACTAAAATTAGAAACACAACGCTTGTTTATTTTATTTTAATTTTTGTTAAAAAATTAATTAGGCTTAATTAATTATTTTTAATATTTATTTTAATAAATTTTATTTTTATAAATGATGCCTTTATTAAGTTGCTAACTTCACACAACTTTCTTTATACATCAGATAGCCATTTATATGTGAAAAAAAAACATTTTTTTAACTCGAAGATTAAGTGTGTTCTTGTTTACTATATCCACAATTTGCTAGGGTTCGGATTAGTTTACTAATTGACTAGAATTGAAGCAACCGACCCTCAGTATGAAAGGCCGAGAACTGGATAAACTCCAACCCTAAATCCCAGTCTATTGATCTTTTTTATATATATAATTCGGTAATTGAAAAGTTAGTTCATGCTTGTCACACCATTAAAATATATTTAGTTTCTGTTATTGTATTAGAATTCAAGATGTGAAATTTCTAAACATAGGTCTATAAAAATCTTTATATTTTGTTACCAAGGCGTGTGTTATCTAAAATTGAAAAAATCCTGTACGGTTGGCTCTACAAGAGTTGCCTAATGTGCTCGAGAATGGAGCCTTGAACTTAGTCAACGAAACCAATATTTTTTAAAATAAATAAATCTTCATTTCTTAATGCAACTGAAGGGGAAAAGCTAATTTTAGGACAACACTTCCGACGGCTAGCGCAGTTTGGTTGTCTAAGCTCAAGGCAGTAAGATACTTGTGGCTCCGACTGTCACCCAGTGATATAGGAGTTGTAGTATTATATTTTATTATAATACATTTACCTGCCCGATTGGCATTTGTTGCTGTATGAGCAGTGTCTAATAATAATAAGAGAAAGTAGCTAAGATTTCCCTCTAAGGTGTAGAGAAAGCTGAAAGCGACTAAGCAATTTACATGTGTATAGTTTCTTATAACAAAATTGAAGAAAAACTTTTCAAATGTCCTAAATAAATAATAAATCTTGCGAAAAATATTTAAATAATTTTGGGATGGGATTTTAATAGGAACTCTAGGAAGATATGAGCTTCAACTGAGGTCAACGTATGTACACTTTTCACTGATATAGATAATACTATATACTAAAGAAGTGAAACTTGTACGCAAAATAACGCAGCATTTATATATTTTTAATAAATATTTAATACAAAAATGTGGTCTATAATTAAAAATTCTCCTAATAAAATTATTGAATATTTGATTTATTAACTGATTTTCGAGGTAAAAATGTGTTGAGTCTAAACGCATCGACACACCGTTGACAGCGATACTATCTTTTTAAATATTTTCTAAAAAAAAAAAAATTTCAGGTCATTTCTTTAAATTTAATAAAGCTAATTGATAAAGAAAGAAAATAAGGGTCTCTTTGATAATGAGTCAAATTACTCTATATGGCGCCTCTTTCTGTTGCTATTCAGTACAATATCTTGCTTGTTCAATGAAGTCTTCTCCAACTATGGCAGATACAAAAGCCAAATTGGACCGGCGCCGATCCAAAACTCATCGTGTATTGGGAAACTGAGTTGGATTGGCGACCGTAAGCTGGCATTGCTGGATTTCTATCGGGACCAAAATCCACAGAGCCAAGTCCACGAGCCATGGATTTGTCCTTGCCTTGTGTGGTAGTTAACCGAGCCAGAGCCAAAACATGTGCAGCGTTGCAGATTGATATTTTTTTTTTTTTTTTTTAGATTCTTTTGATATTTTTCTTATATTTTGTGAAGAGATTTTAATTAGAATAATTATTAAAATATTTTTTTAACAAAATTTTGAAAAAGTACTAAAATTAATATAATTATGAGTGACATGACTTTTGATGAGGGCAAGTTTAAATGATCAAGGATAACCATCCATCCCGCATTTTGCTTTGCATTTTTTTTCAATGATCAGCAAAATGTCCTATATTTTATTTCAAACTGTTTTTTTTTTTCACTTGTATTAAAGATTTTTTATTAACTTACTATTTACAACTTTTTTTCAATAAATTATAAAAAATGCAAATTTTTTAAATCTCTGCCTCCATTCCCCTACCTTTAAGCATAAAAAATTTCTCTATCCGTCTCTGCTTCGATGCTATTTTCTCTTTTCGTCATCCCACGAGAGTGTTGAGTCCTGAAAGAAAGCTGCCTTCGTTAATCACATGACAACTATATTAACTCGAATAGGAGCTTCTTTAATTAAAGAATCATGTTCTTATTACCGGGTTTGAGATTCAAGAAAAAAAAAATACTTCCCCCACCACCTGCATGATCATCAGGCATTTGTCAGAATTCATTTGCGACGGCCTTTCTATTATCTGATGCAACAGCCAGGACACCTTCGGATTAAAAGACGTTCCATTATCTAATCACAAGCGCAATTATAGGAAGAAGTCTGAGTTAAGCTTTAAAGTTGAGTATCAACAAATAATTAACAAGAAAAATTATTTATTAAAATACAGTTCGATTATTATTATGGAAGTTTTTAATTATAGACCCTATTTTTGTATTAATTATTAAAATATAAATACTGTACAACGTTCCGACTACTTATTCCGCAGTCGTTTTCAAGTACTGTGCACATTCTCCGATTCAAGCGAACTAACCTCTAAGGGAATCCTACGTGAAGTTAGCAGCATTTTATATGCAATGAAGTTAGCAACACACACAATCATCTCAATGAAGTAAGACACCATCATTACCTCATGGGGATGATTGAATATGTTGCTAACTTCATTGCATATAAAATGCTACTAACTTCATGTAAGTGTCCTTTAGCAACGGACAATCATCCCCATGAAGTTAGACACCATCATCTCTATTTAAATAAAACTCCATTATGTTTATTAAAGCTTTTGTGGTTTGTATTATTATTATATGAGTTTTTAATTATAGACCTCATTTTGTTACTAATTATTTATTAAAAATATAAATATTGTACAACGTTTCGACTACTTATTCCGCAGTTGTATTCAAGTACTGTGCACTTGGTTCGAATCAAGCGAACTAAACTCAAAGGGACACCTACGTGAAGTTAGTAGCATTTTATATGCAATGAAGTTAGCAACATACACAATCATCCCCATGAAGTTAGACACCATCATTACCTCATGGTGATGATTGTATATGTTGCTAACTTCATTGCATATAAAATGCTACTAACTTCATTTAGGTGTCCTTTAGAGGTTAGTTCGCTTGAATCGGAGAAAATGCACAGTACTTGAAAACGACTGAGGAATAAGTAGTCAAAACGTTAATAATTAATACAAAATTTGGTCTATAAGTAAAAACTTCCATAATAATAATAATACACTGAAAAAAACCGACCTTGTAAATTTAAAGTGAAATCCCTTTAAAATTTTCAACAAACCTTCCCATAAAATTAACAAATTTTCCTTTCATTTTTACAAGAAATCGCCTCAAGTTCTATATGACAAACTCATACGTAAAAATGAAAAAATTTCCTTTTATTTTTACAGGAAATTTCATCGAGTTCTAATTCAAAAAGAAATCCTGTAAAATTGACAAGGTTTCCTTTAAATTTGACAGTAAAAACCTTTAAATTCTTATTTTACCTGAGAAAAAAGCAACTCCCTCCATACCTACCTACCTACCCATTGCTTCCTCTCCTACTCAAAGCTCGTCATTCTCTCTTAGCAGACAGTATGACTAGCTTGAGTTGACTAGGCAGCATTTCTTTTCCAGATTCATTCTTTGAATATTTGAAATCCGAGTTGATATCTTCTATCATATATACTTTTTTAATTTTGAAAAATATTTGTACTTTTTTTTTATTCACGCACGTCTAACAAAATTTTCTTTGTGTCCTGTTTTTTCTTAATATTATGGCAAAAAACCAAGGTACGTCTAAAAATATATTATGATTTTCTTTTAATATATTATTTATAATAAATTTTGTGCTTGACTTGCAGGACTTCAATGAAGACTATTTAAAATTATATCACATTCTAATTGAGTGGGATTTAGAAGGTCTGTTTCATACATTAAAAGGTAAATATAATGTTATAAAAAAAATGTAAAATGTTTCAAAATATTATCTAGTGTTTATACAATTTATTTTTTTTGAATAAAAAACTCTTGCATACGTTTTAGGCTTTCGGCCATTGACATTAGTGGGAAAAGGGTTCTTTCAGATAAAATTCCTTATTTTCAAGAGACAAAAGATCCGAATACAATACCTTAGCCCAAGAGGGTTTCTGGCTCTCTTGGTCAGGCCGACCTCAACAAGTTAAAAATTGAGAATATAAACAAATTTTGGTAGAATTAAAAAAAAACTTTTTTTTTTTTTTTTCAGAATAAAAATCGAAGATTCAGCATCTACAAATGAACAATTCATCCTATGGTTCTGAAAATGACATTTCTATTTTTTTCATATTATCTAAAAATAAATAATATTTTTGATATTTTAATATGTTTCAAAACTTATTAATAGGCCTATTTATAAAATAAGACATCTTGATAATTCATTTCAAAAGTATTTATTTATATAAGTTTGGTGTACATTACAACTGAATTGTAATTTTTTTGTAATTAACTCGTAAAATAAAAAAAATTTTTTTTGTTATAATTTTGTAAATTTGATTTTTTACATAATTTCCTTTATACAAAGAATCCTTTTAAAATTATAAGAAATCCTGTCAAATTGTTTTGCAAAAAAATCATTGTAACTTGAATTTATTTCAATCTGCACAGCTCGTCGGAAAAGGATTTTGGCGTGTTGATTAATTAAAAAATTTTTAATTATTTTTTAAATATATGTTTGATTTTTCTCATGTCATTCGTAAAACAATAATGATATCTTTGATGAGAAAAATTAAAAATATATTTAAAATAAATAATTAAAAAATTTAAATTAATCAACAAAAATGTGTTTGAGATTAAGATTGAAATAAATTAATTTAAAATTAAATGAAAAATCATTTTAAAATTAAGGAAATCTGTCAATTTGGTTTCAACAAAATTTTTTAAAATTTAAGGAAATCTGTCAATTTCGTTTCAACAAAAATTTTTAAAATTTAGGTAAATAGTAATTCGTTTTACAAAATTTTTTTAAATTTAAAGGAAATCTTGTCAGTTTTTTCAAAGGAAATTGAAATTATAAGATTTAATTGTTTACAATATCATTGAATTGAAGAATATTGATTATTAGGTTTGGAATGAATTGAAGGGATTATTGAATTTAAAGGTTTTTAGTGTACAAACCACAAAAGCTTTAATAAACATAATGGAGTTTTATTTTGCTTGTAATTTAGACAGCTAATTCGACCTCACAGAATTTCTAACAAGTACTTATGCGTTGCTTTCTAGCAAGAAACATTAAATTTTATCAAGGAGAAAGAATTGAGTGATTTATTTGTCGACATGTCAGCGAAGTGCGAGTTTAATAAAAAGTGAAAGTGTCTAATTATTTAAAAAAACATCTAAGATATAATCTACATGATTAATATGATTATAATTTTGATTTTAATTCTGGTGGGGTGAATGAGAAGCTCCGCCTGGAGGCGCCGGCGCATGAGAGGCCCCGCCTCGCCTCCCTCTCCCTCATAAGCGCCAACCACGCCTCCTCTTAATCATACGCCGTACATAGATAGCATAACATGTCACTTGACCTTACTAGAAAATTTCCCCCACGGCATAATATTTCCATTTTAGCAAAATCAGGTTATTTTTTCAAATATTATAAAAAAAAAATCAATGGATATAACTGATTCATTTCACTTTAATTCCAAATATATTTTAGGTTATTTGTGAAGGACTTTTCTATTAATTTTTAAAAATTGATAGATAATAATTCTTTGGTCTATTGCGCGGATTCCCAATGGAATTTTGAAAAGAGTAAATAGTGAGAATTTGAATAATTTGCGATTTGAAACATTTTCTTGTTTTATACCAGTCAATTCAAATTGAGGACAATTTCTTACTCAATAAATTGGCTCGTGTAATTTATATAAACTCTTTTTGTTTCGGTAAAATTTAATGTTTTTTTTTTTTAAACTTAATTTACATACCGAGTGTCCTGCAAAGGGCTCACTGATTTTAATATTAAATAATTCGAGAACAAACATCGATGAATGAAACAATATGTATGTTGATTTTAATTTATTTATTTACAAGTGGTAAAGCCCACCTTTGGCGGGCTCTCTTGCTCGTTTTAGGCGAGCAAATGCATCAAATTTACTCTTACTTTTTAAAGTTATAAATTTCTCTCTCTCACTTAAAGTTTTAAATTCCCCTCTCTGACTCCGCTTCCTCTCACAGCGAGATAGAGTGGTAAACAGGCACATAAAACGGAAGTGAAGGCTAGCAAGTATGATTTTATTTTTGAGATAGAAGTTTCGATGTTAGTTAAAAATATTGCCATCAGGGTGAGGCTCTAATCACAGTGCAGATGGAATATTTGACTTCAAACTCTTCCTTTATTACGCAAAACTCATTTCGGGCCTGTTGCCTAAGTTTTAATTTAAAAATTTCTAACACAATAATTAAACAAGGCTTGTGTTCCTAATTGTATCTCTTAGTTAAACCGAACTTTAGGTCTTGACTAGAACTGCGCAAAATAATCAATTAATCGAATCAAAAGAATCGATTAATCGATTATTTCGATTATTTTTCTTAATCGATTATTGGGAAAAAGTTGATTATTTTTAGGAAAAATGCGTTTGAAAAGATTGGATGAGACTCGTATACTAAAAAAAAGGTCAAATGATTTTGGGAAAAATTTTGCTAGAGAAAAAAAAGGTATAATCGATTATTTTTTCGTCTGACCGGGCCCAATAATCGATTAATCGGAATAATCAATTTTTTTCCATAATCTAACACTTTAACTACGATTTGGGCTCTTATTTAATCATATGATTACTCTAACTAGACGTAAAAAGACTTGAAAGTTCCAGTCAACTAGCTATCCGAGGGATATCTAGTTAATTAGAAGTGAAGCAACCGGCCCTTAATGTTTAATTTGACCGGAGACTGATCTCTTCAGGCTGTATAGCGACTTCTGCACCATCTTTTGGCAACATTTGTTACTAATTTCGAAACTTCTGCATCAGAATTATACAGCTTTCATACTTTTGTTTCATTCTTCAATTGTTTAATTTTAAAATCAAGTTAATATCCCAAAGTCATAACTAAACCTCCCTTACCACAGTGATGGTGGATAGATAATAAGTAAAAAAGAAAGAAAGGGGGAGGCGATCAAGGTTTTCTTTTGTTTATTTATTTATCAACCATCATCGACATCATCATCATCAAGCCTGATGACCTCCCACTCTCTTGATCAGGCGGCTTATTTTATCAATTACAGAAGTGAAAGGTAGATTTGTCTCTTCTGACTGATTACATTCTTTAAAAAATAAATTATTATATACCTTATCTACTGCGTAGATTGCATATTAAATGGATCGGCATTTGAATAAAAAAAAAAGAGATTTTTGCAAATTCATTCTTCAACGAAATTTGTTATAGATATAATTTTGTTTTAGATTAAATTTTAATTAATATAAAGTCTGACCTCATAACGGTTGCACATTTTATCATTATGCAATTCATGGTGGACCAAATATGGCATTACTGGTTCACATTTATAAATCTCTTTCCTCGTTTGAAAACATATGCTAACAAGCGAGATCATCAATAAAAAATATTTACTAATATTTGTACAATCATTTGTGCTTTCTTTTTTTTTTTGTGCTCTAAGTTTACTATTATATATCCAGCGATTTTATTCGGTTCTGGTTATTTATTTATTTTTTTTTATTATGGAGATGCTAATTTTTGTCCCCAAGGCACGGTGAAGGTCGAAAATATTAAAATAATTAATAATAACTAAATAGGCCTAGTATTTATTATAATAAATACCGCAAGAAAAACTTTTATAAATTTTTTTGAGAATAAAAAATTTTTTTTTTTTAATTAGTAAAAAAATAGATTAAAATTTATTAGGAAATAAAAAATTAGGCTTTGAGGTTATTTCTATTTCAAAAGTCAATTAATGTAAGAGAAGTATTAGGACTGTCAATTTTACTTTCTCTTACCTATATATTAATATAAAAAATTAAATATAAAAAAATTCTATGTTGAGATTTTAATGGAAATACACGTTTACGGTCCTTTGAACAAAATATCTCAAGAACGAAATGAGCTAGGAGGTTGAAATTTCATTTTTAATTTAGGTACTCCCCTGAGACGTAACATGAAGCTTTTGATCAAAATCGGCCAAAATGTACTAGTACTTTTTTTTAATTTTCTCCAAATTGTCTCTAAAATTAATAAATCAATTATTTTTTGGATGCTCTTTAAAATGTATATTCTCATTTTACTCTCAAAATCGTATGAAGTCCACTTTACTATTGTACTTCAGTGGAAAGATAGGAGAATTAGTTGCCATGGTAACAAAATATAACTATTTTTTATTTATAAATTTTAAATCTTGAATCCTACTATACCGCCGGAAACTAAATATATGTCGACACAAATGACAAGCATTAAACACCGAATTTAAGAGAAAGTTGTGTGCTGTGTTACCAGTCACACCAGTTTTTTTATCTAATTATTTAATCAAACATTCTTCTGCCCGTGACACTAAATCACAATTTTTTTTTTTGCCATTTAGAATGCTGAATCTGACAAGCACAGAACACAACTTTCAATTACCGAGGGTAAGAGAAAGTTGTGTGCTGTGCTACCAGTCACACCAGATTTTTAAAAGTACTCTCATTTTTTCGACATTTTCATTTTCTATAAAAATCAAGAGATATCAATTTATTGTACGTACCCAGGGGCGTAAATAACACCCCCGCAATGCGGGGCAGGTCAAGGGCGCAGAGATCCTGGCGCATAAAAAGTATATAAGGGAGCATGCAAGTATTAGGTAACGCAATTTTTGAAGATTTTTTATCCCCCCTCCCCCCATGTAACGTGCCGTAACATTTTTCTGGACCCCCCCCCTAGACGTTACGTAACGCTCAAGTTGCCATTTTTATCTAAAAGTCACAATTATGTTGCGCAAAGTATCGATAAGTCGCTAAAATACCAGTTATGTAACGCGTTGTTCAACCCCCCTCCCCTCCTTGTAACGCATAGTAACGTTGTACGAGACCCCCCTCCCCCAAATTGCGTTACGTAATACTTGTACGCTCCCTAAAAGAATTTAAAAAATAAAATGTAGTAAATACATAATTATCAAAATAAATTTTACAATTCATTAAGATATCTGTCCCATAAATAATCAAAGTCTCCCAGGGGCGCCGGAATTTGGGGGCATCATTTTGAAGAGAGTTATTATTGAATCAATAAAATTTTGTATACCCTTATTTTAAATATTTTTTAAAATAAAAAAAAATGTATTAAAATTTTGCGTTAAGTTACACTAAATTTTTTTTGGCGGCGGCATTTTTGTACCTGCGGGGGGCGCAAGTCAATCTAGTTACGCCCCTGAGCGTACCAGATTTTTTAAATTAACTTTATATAGTTATTCTATTGAACTTTATGAATAATTAAATATAAATAATAATTATAATATATAAATTTTTTTTTAGAAATATTCGACCTGGATACAAAATTAAGATTAGGAAATTAATTTAAGAATATAAATTCACCTTTGAATACATTAAGTGATTAATGAATTAATTTAATTCAGTGGGGGCTCCCGGTTTTACAGATTGTTTAAAAACAAAGAAGCCGAAAAGTTCGTGATTAACGACTTCATCTGTTTGATTTATATCACGTTCCTTTTTCTTAATTATTTTTAATTAAATCATGGAATATTATTTAATAAACATATAACATAAGATTTTATTTTATTTGAAATTCATTTTTAGTGATCATTCACTAATGGCCTAATTTATTAAAAATGACTTTATTAAATGGAAAATATTTATAGTTGTTGCTTAACCAATTCTTATTAAGTAGATTTTTATTTCTGATAATCTTTTAATTAACTGTTTTATAAACAACTTTTTTTCATTGATATATTTGTGAATATATTAAAACTCGATTTCTTTTTTCCTATTTACTTTTTAATATAAATTTCAATTATTCATTGGTAAAATGACAAGATTTATTGAAACTGATTTTATCAATATTGATTAAATTCCTCAAATGTAGATGCTAAATGACCAAGAAAATATACGTATAAAGACATGCGCCATTTTTGGATTTATAACAACGCACGGTGCTTAAGGTCACTCATGCTGTCAAAGGAGTTTGATGTGTAAAAAGTTTCAATTATATGCTCACTCAATTTCAAGTATTGCAGGGGGAAAAAAATTTTAAATGATATATAATTTAATATAATATTTAAAATAGACAAATCTTCTGAAACTTAGTTAAATAATTGAGGCATTTGCTCCCAAGCCTGGACCAAATTTATAACAATCCGTCGAGCGGAAGTACGAAAGTAAAATAAATTTATACATTTTAATGAGAATTTAAAAAATAAGCATTTTATGAATTTCAATCAAAATCGGTAAAGCGAATTTTGAGAAAATTGAAAAAAAAAAAAAAAAAACTGAAAAAGTACATCAGTAAAGTACTATTATTTTTTGACCGATTTTGTTCAATAGCTTCGTGTTTCGGACTTCCTTAGATACCTAACTTAAATATAAAATTTTAATCTCCCAACTCTTTTCGTTCTTGATTTGTTCACAGACGCATTAGTGTGTCAAGCGCCAAAAAATTAAAAATTGAGTTAAGCACGGAATATTGTTTCAAATGCTATAATTAATAGTATTTTTTTATGAAATATGTCCTAAAAAAATTTATATTTAATGTTACTTGCACAATTGACAAAAAAAAATCTCGACATCGAATTTTTGACATGATCGCAATACTTTCTCTCTCTATATATTTCGTATATAGGGTAAGAGAAAGTAAAAATGATATATAATCTAATCAAAACAATTTAAATAAGAAAAACTAATGTTAATTTTCTCAAAATACCGGAACCTGGCGCTTGACACACTAATGCGTAACAGGGTCCATATATGAAATATATAGAGAGAAAGTATTCGATTTTTTTATTTAAAGGTATTTTAATTATTAATATTAATAATTTAATTATTAATATTTTAATATTAATATATCTCGACTCAAAAAATCTGGTATGACCGTGCTGGTGCTCAACATTCTCTTACCGAAGGGTAAGAAAAAGTTGTGTGCTGTACGCCAGTCACACCAGATTTTTCTAAATTTTTTTAAAAGTAAAAATTCGCTATCTGTTTTTTCTACTTTTTTTTTTAAGATATTTTAATTAAGGTGCTATGGGAAACTAAATATATATTGACACAAAAAGTCTGGTGTGACCTTACCGAAGGGTAAGAGAAAGTTGTGTGCTGTACGCCAGTCACACCAGATTTTTTAAATTTTATTTAAAAGTAAAAATTTGCTATCTGTTTTATGTATTATGATATTTAAATTCCCCATTTCAAATTATTTTCTAATTTATATTCTTTCTAATTGAAATAATCTGGATCTTTGCCAATTATCTATTAGTATAGGATTCCGTCCCCACCCCCCACCCACCCCCACTCTCGGATGCTCTAACCCGGAGGTCGCACCCCATTGGCTATCTAATCCCATAGGGCAGCTTCAATTCGAGTCTACATGCTAAGTCAATGAGAAAAGTATCCTTTATATTTAATAGCAAAGTCAAAGAGGCTTTAGTAGAGGGGGAGCAGTGATAAGTGAAGCACCTTCCGTGTTAAAAATTCCAACCTTCATTCGGGACATGGCGTCGCTTGGGCCAGACGTGCCTCAGTGGGCTCCTGTAAAAAATTCGTGTTTCTTCTAAACTTTAAGGACTTTTGAGGTAAATTTCATCTCTCCACGTTCATTAATACTTAGTTTATCATTTTAAATATTAGAAATATAAATGGCTTCACAAAAAATTATTATTTATATATAAACCGCATTATATATAAACGTAGTTGTGATTTTATAAAAATGTATTCATAGGAGCCAATGCGGGAATATAACAAAATATATATGGAGGTGGTCCGGAGTTTGTTTCTAGGCGATAAGTGCATTTATTTTTTTAATTTAATTAAATAAATAGTTAAAGACAAATAATAAAGTAGACTTATTGATTTCTCTCTCTCTGCTTGACTCTCTTGCAAGGGTCAGTATGCAAGTCAGGACAAGTTTGTTGGATGGGCTATTAGGCAGGCCTATGTAGCATAGATTAGCAAATGGATCACAAACCTGAGTATAGGCTAATATTCTTGCAGTTTATATCTAAATCTTTTTTGATTCAATTGGATGACTTGTTTCTCGTTTTTTTTTTTCTCTCTCCATTCAAACTTGACTAGCTGCGTCGCCTGTCTTCGGTGGGCACCTAGTCAGGCAAATTTCGACCTCCAGGATACACTTAGATATCTACTTCCATTTTTTAATAGAGAGAGGATAATAAATTCATTTATATGCAGTGGAGGATGAAATCCAATCCAAGGGATTGCAAATCAACCCTAGATTAAATCATTTTTTTATAAGATCTAAATAAAATTCAAAATATACCAATTAATTATTAGTAATAGTAGTATTAATACTACCATATATACTATACTAGCTGCGTTGCACCTTTTGGGTGGGCTTCTACCACTGATATTTAGTTTTTTTCAAATAGGAACCTTACAAATACCTAACAAGGGCCCGCGTGGGGCGGCCTCTTTTAGATTAAATTATTTTTATAAGGTCTAAATAAAATTCAAAATATAACAAATTATACTATATATCATACTAGCTGCGTTCCCCGCTTAATGGGCTTTTCTCATTGATATTCAGTTTTTTTTTAAATAGGAACCTTACAAACAATACCTAACAAGGGCCCGCGTGTGGCGGCCTCTTTTAGATTAAATTATTTTTTATAAGATCTAAATAAAATTCAAAATTTACTAAATAATACTACCATATATACTATACTAGCTGCGTTGCACGCTTTGGGTGGGCTTCTACCACTGATATTTAGTTTTTTTCAAATAGGACCCTTACAAATACCTGTCAAGGGCCCGCGTGTGGCGGCCTCTTTTAGATTAAATTATTTTTATAAGGTCAAAATAAAATTCAAAATATACCAAATTATACTAGCTGCGTTCCCCGCTTTCAGTGGGCTTCTCTCATTGATATTTAGTTTTTTTTTTAATAGGAACCTTACAAACAATACCTAACAAGGGCCTGCGTGTGGCGGCCTCTTTGAGATTAAATTATTTTTATAAGATCTAAATAAAATTCAAAATATACCAAATTATACTAGCTGCGTTCCCCGCTTTCAGTGGGCTTTTCTCATTGATATTCAGTTTTTTTCAAATAGGAACCTTACAAACAATACCTAACAAGGGCCCGCGTGTGGCGGCCTCTTTCTTAATCAGTGCCTCAACATTCACTTCACTTTTTACTTTCTCATATAAATATACAACATTTAATGCCAATCTCTATTTCTGTGTTACGCCAGTCGAAAACTTTTTTCCTTTATCGAATTAAATATTTTAATATTCCCTTGACTCAAGGGCGGATCCAGGGGTGTTTCTCGGGGGGGAGGGGTAATCTGGTGTGAGTGGTCGCACAACACACATTTTTTTTCTTAATTTCGGTAATTTAAAGGCGCATTCTTTACTTGTTTGCCAAAATATAAACACAAATCAAATTTTTAAGTACTAATTTTTAAATTAAAAATAAATTTTTTTTTGAAAAAAATGTATTTTTTTCAAATCTCAGGGGGGTAATTACCCCCTTTACCCCCCCTTGTATCCGCCCTTGCCTTGACTTCAATAGTAAATAAAGAGCGGGTTTTTAGTCCCTTAAATATAAAACAAATCTGTTATAGCTTGTTTGAAATTTGTAAGCCTAAATGATTAAGTCCATCGAATGAATTGATCCGGATCGAGCATGATGATTCTTTATAACTTAGAAGTGAGCTTGTAGCTCAGAGAATTTTGCCTTTAGTTTCAGTAAGGCCAAGCGAATACAAGTTACTAGAAATAAGACTCATTACTTTTTATATATTTTTTTGCTCTATTCATCAAATTTTAATTTATAAATTATTTTTTACATTTTAACACTTTCTTAGAATATTTATTAATTATTTAAGACATTTATTTTTTTTTTTTTTGTCCAAATTATTTATCAACCAAAATATTTTTTCATTCGACGTAAATAGAATTTTTTTTTCCAAATTCTTTTGATATCTTTTGAAAAGAGATTCTAAAAGATTTTCTTTTTTTCAGATTGGTGCTTAGCCGGTGCATTTAGAATTTTTTAACTGAATTCAAGTAATGCAAGGATCTTCACTGCCCCCCCCTCCAAGGGTAAGTACATTTTTTGATATTCTAGTAACACATACCCTTTCACACTTACACACAAATGCATCTAAATATTATGGTGTGACTGGTAGCACAGCACTCATCTTACCTTCAGTAATTGATAGTTTTCTTACAATTATTTCTTAATTCTTATACGAATTGAAACTTAAGCTTACTTCTTGTTTAGTACTTTCTTATATTTACCTAAGAATATTTCTTCTCCAATTAATTAATCCAAATTTCTTTTGATATCTTTTGATAAGAGAGTGAGATTCTAAAAGATGTTTTCTTTTGCAGATTTGTGTTAGTGTGTGTTAGTGTGTGTGCCTCGCCAGTGCAAGTGGACTTCGAAGCTGAGAAGCTGAGCGCAACGCAACGAGTGCAGGAGCTTCGAGTGACCTTCAATACCCCG
Source organism: Euborellia annulipes (assembly GCA_023213315.1). Classification (NCBI taxonomy): domain Eukaryota; kingdom Metazoa; phylum Arthropoda; class Insecta; order Dermaptera; family Anisolabididae; genus Euborellia; species Euborellia annulipes. The sequence continues at coordinate 114,374 of JAKCPI010005477.1, forward strand.
AGAGGTAAATATTTCATACTCTGGTGGTAACATGCACCCTCCTAACCACCCACACACACACACATACATAAATATAAATCCATAAATCTAATAATCTAACATAAATTAATTATATGTTTCTAATGAATTTTTTTTCTTTTTGTTACAGAACTCCGAGACGGTATCAAAGGTAATAATTGCATGGTGCAAGAATTTTGAAGGGGCTAGATTAGGTTAGCTTTTTTAGGATGATATTTTCTTTTCAGCTGATCCCAAATAGAATTAGCTCTTTTTTAAAATCAATCAATAATAATTTTTTTTTTTTTAATAGATATTTTTCATAAATAATCGTTTTAATGAATAAATTATAAATAATTTTCACTTTTAATTAATTTGCATTTTAAAATTTTTATTTCTAATTTTTTTAATTTAATTTGGATTTCATTAAAAAAAATTTCAAAAATTTGATATAAATTTTTTGCTAAAAATTTAACTTAATTTTTTTTTTTTCAAATTTTATAAAAAATTTTCAAAAATTTGATATAAATTTTTTGCTAAAAATTTAACTTAATTTTTTTTTTTCAAATTTTATAAAAAATTTTCAAAAATGTGATATAAATTTTTTGCTAAAAATTTAACTTAATTTTTTTTTCAAATTTTATAAAAAATAATAGATTAGACTTCCTCCCCAGCTGCATCGGGAGAGAGGATGCCTCTCTCTCCTGCACCGAGGGACATCATCAACTTGGTACCTAGAACTTAAGGTGTGATTTATATACGAATACAAATTTAAATGTATTTACTCTTCGATCTATAAATTTGAAAATTCATTTTCACACCTTAAATTGTAGTTTAATAGTTTAAATATAGAGGGGGTGGGAGGGCTGCACCATGCCAACGAGAGGGATTTTATTTTTGAACTTGCAGCTACTCTGCATGAAACTAATAGTGAAGAAATCAACGATAATATTCTTCATCGGTTCCTAAGGAGATGCGGTCAGATCTGATTGACAGATTGAGGCTCAGGTTCTCAAGTGTTCTTGTGTTTGCGAAAAGACGTCTTTATGACGCAAAGGGAGTCTGATCTTTTTGTATCTTTGAGGTTTGGTCTGAGGTGGGTAAACGAGAGTCAGGGAGGGATGTCGTTTTTCCAGGGCTAGCCTGGATGTAAATAACGCATACCCTTAAGGCCAGGGACAGGCCCGAGGGCCCCGCCGATCTGATGGTGGGGACCGGGCATATACAATTACAATTCGTTCGTATTTTAATTAGGCTAGGTAGGATCTCTTTCAGCCCCCTGGTCTCTCGTTTACTCGTAATCCAAAAAATCACGTTCATTCTCACTGATAAGATTTCTTTAGGCACCCGACTTACGGGTTTTTCCGATTATAAATCGCAATTCTTTTTTGAAATTTCGCATACTCTCTTTTAATGCGAATAATAAAAAGAATTGTTCGTGAAGTGTATTATTTTTCATTGAATTTTTTCCGAATTTTGTTTTTGTTTTATTTTAAAGAAAAAAAGAAGTCTTCAAGATTAAGTATTACACGAACTTCTCAATAAGTAAGTAAATTTCATATACAAGTTATTAAAATAAAATGAGCAAAATTAATTCAAATTTTATATTTTTCAGATGACTTGTATTTCCTTGACGTTTTTGTGTTCTTTTTGGTTAAATAAAAACATCAACTTATTTAATAATACAAATGAAGAAAACATTTTTGCATAAGAGTGTATCATTATCATCTATTGGTTTCAACGCATCGAATTTTGTTGTTTTGGATCTTTTAATATACACAGTAAGTAAATACAAATTAAAGGCGCCCCTTCAATTTGCCATTTTTGGGGTTAGGTACGCCACTGTTTATATAAACTTGTGGTGGGTGATCAGTTCAGTAAAATTTTCTATTTTTTTTATTTGCGGTCTTTTTCGGCATCTAAGGCCATTTAGACCCCATCTCCATTTATGATTTGTAGTCAAATCAAATGAAATAAATTTTTCTCGCTTGGGACGGTAAGTGAACCCGGGACCCTAGGCACGAGAAGCTAGTATCTTCTCTCTGATCCAAGGGTCACGGGCTATATATTTTTAATACATTTTATAAATACGTATTGTGAAGTGCATATACCAGGTACATAAAACAAGTCTTCAAGATTAATTTTTAAAGCAACAAAAAATTTCAAAGGTAAGTAAATTTTCATTAAATGATAAATCAAAATATTTAAACTAATATATATATATTTTTTTTTAGGTAAATTATTTTTGGTGAGGATTGGTGGGCTATGAGGGGAGGAGGAGGCCCAAAAAAAAACAATCTTCCGGTTTTTCGAATTATAAGTAAATTTCATTTACAATAGTTATTGATATTAAAATAAAAGTAACAAAACTATTTCCCATTTTATATTTTTCAGATGAATTGTATTTTCTTCATTCTGATTAAATAAATACATATAAACTTATTTAATAATAATACAAATAAAGAAAACATTTTGGCTTAAGAGTCATCTATTGGCATCTACTCATCGAACATCTGGTGGGATAAGCGCAGAACACAACTCTCGATTACAGAAGGTAAGAGACAGTCACACCAGATTTTTACTCCGGAAACGTGTATTTCCATCAAAATCTCGACAGAGTAATGTATTTAATAGTTTTAATACCAAAAAGGGAATAAACAAATGTGAAAATGTTTTATTGTGTCAGTGTACGAATGGTCATCTATGTCAAGAATTGAAGGCGCTTCAACTTTTTCTCACATTACATTAAATGTAAATTAATATTATAATAATATAAAATTTTATTTTTCTTCTGAAAGGAAATAATTTTCGAATTTTTAATGAGATACGAAAGTATAAAATTTATTTATTTATTTTATTTACCTTTCATTATATGAGATTAAAATGTTTGACTGTCTGTACGTCCATTTTCTCAATATTTTTTTTAATAATACAACTTTATCTATTTGTATATAAGAATTTTTTTTTTCCTGAAAATTTCGAGTATATTCAAACAAATAATAACTAATCCTTTGTGAGAAATAAAATTCCCGAAAGGTATTGGTATTTATTTGTTCTCATATAGTCAAGGTAATGTTTTCATGTCCTCGTTTTTTTTTTTTTTTTTTTTTTTTTTTATTAGTCTCTACCAAAGTTTGTTTAACGAGATTCCATTAAGAAGGCAAATAAATAAATAAATAAAGTCACTTTCGTAATAGCTTTACTTAATATTTTACTAATCTTTTCGATCTATGAATCTCCTTGAATATTTCTTAAAGGTAGCATGTAGATCAGGGACCCCACATCGTTTCTGGAGCCCTGTTGCCAAGTATTGTGGCCAGGAATTTACGTATCACGCTCTGATTGACCAACTATTTCTGCACTCTTATGGAGAGTCCAGGAAAATTACTTGGCCCAGTCACACCAGATTTTTTGTGTCGACATTTATTTATTTTCCGACTGTACGGTACATTCGAATTTCAAGATGTAAAATTTATAAACGTGGGAAAATATTTATATTTTGTTACCATGGCAACCATTTCTCCTATCTTTTCTATGAAGTACAAGAGTAAAGTGGTCTTCAGAAGATTTCAATGACAAAATGAGAATATACATTTTAAAGAGAATCTAAAAAATAATTGATTTTTGAATTAAAAAAAAATCGTTGGAACGAATTTAGAGAAAATCGAAAAAAAAAAACTGAAAAAGTGCATCAGTAAAGTACTAAGTACTCTTTGGTCGATTTTGTTTAAAAGCTTCGTGTCACGCCCCATGGGAGTGCCTAACTTAAATATAAAATTTCAACCTCCTATCTCTTTTCGTTCTTGAGATATTTTGTTCACAGACACACACACAGACAGAAAACCACTTTTTTGGATTCAGGGGACCTCAAAACGTGTATATCCATTAAAATCTCGACATCGAATTTTTTACATGAATCCAATACTTTATTTAAATCTTTTGAATATAAATATAAATATTTTTATAACAAAATTCGAGTAAATAAAACATTATCTCCAAGGTAATAAATTATAAACTTTAACAATTGCAACCCTACTACATTACTGCATCAACAATTACGGCCCTACTACACTCTCACCCATCAATCATTTGTGGCTCTTTTTTGCTAATTTATTTCCATAAAAAATTTTCATCAAGATATTAAATAGACCCTGTTACGCATTAGTGTGTCAAGCGCCAAAAAAAATTAAAAATTGAGTTAAGCACGGAATATTGTTTCAAATGCTATAATTAATAGTATTTTTTATGAAATATGTCCTAAAAAAATTTATATTTAATGTTACTTGCACAATTGACAAAAAAAGATATATGGACCCTGTTACGCATTAGTGTGTCAAGCTACCGAGTTTTGAGAAAATTAACGTTTTTTGTTTTGATTAGATTATTTAGTCTATAATCTTTTTTGTCAATTGTGCAAATAACATTAAATATAAATTTTTTTAGGACATATTTCATAAAAAAATATAATTAATTATAGCATTTGAAACAATATTCCGTGCTTAACTCAATTTTTAATTTTTTGGCGCTTGGCACACTAATGCGTAACAGGGTCCAAATATTCTACGTTGTCTCTAAAATTCTCCAGGCGTTAAGTTCAATTTCGCATTTTTGTACAGTTATAAAATAATACTAATAACCTATATTTGAGATTTTATTCAAATAAGTTCTTAGAACTATAATTCTATAGTGAGAATTTATTAGCCTCGTCGTAATATAAATTCACTATTGTTGATAATTAATTTAAAGAGATCGGCCAGCCATCCCCACCTCCAGCTAATCCGCCACTGCTTTCGAATGAGAAATATAGACTTATAATGAGCTTGGTTAAGTAAAACAGAAGAAGGAAAAGAAAAGTAGAAGAGGAGAGTCGAGAGAGAGAGCCCGGTGGCCATTTGCATAGGCGGCGGCATTTCTCTTTCTTTGATGGCGGCATTTTATATTAATGCATTCCTTCCATCTGGCTTGAGGGCTCGGCTGAACGAATTACAATGATTAGGGGGCCCCAAGTGACAAAATGAACACAGGCCCATTCAACATGCTGATATAATGACTAGGGAATTTTGTATGGCGCCTCTTTACAAGATTTCTTTATATAAATATGAGAATAAAAAATGTACAAAAGAAGAAGAAGCATCTGACCTGAATTCACCGAGATACTCTAATAGGTTGCATAAATTTGTTTTTACTTGCTGAAAACTCGATAATGAATTTAGCTAGAAAAAAATTCTTGATTTTGGGTAAACTGTGATTTATTTGTAAGAATTAATTGATTAAGAATTATGTTATAAATAGAATAAATTTTTGGCATTAATCGTATTTTAATTACACAGGAGAATAAAAAAGAACTTTTTTTTTGGTGCAATGAAATTCCTGGGTATATGGATAGAGCCCTGATTCCAAAAATAGCATCTGTTTTGCCCCATAGTTTGGAGGGAACGTGGTGTAGGTTTTACGTGAAACATATTTATAAGTAAAATTATTTAATACGTGATGTTGGACTAGGTTATAAATGAATTAAATATTTTATTTTATAACTAGATATATTTCGGGCTATTAACCCATCCAGGAGTTACATATGAGAGTTGTCATATGGGCCGTTTATTTTGAAAGTGATGTAAGTCCATTTTTTTATTGTTTTGAGAAAATGAAATGTTATTAAAAAATTTATTTACCGACCAATTTTCAATTGTACAAAACATGGGAATTTTTTAAGAAATTTACCACTTGCTAGTTATACATAGAAAATTTACATTAATTTAAGCATAAATTATGTGATTCCTCATTTTAAAAAAAAATGGACTTAGACCACTTTCAAAATAAACGGTCCATATGTAACTGAGGATGGATTAATAGCCCAAAATATATCGAGTTATAAATTAAAATATTTATTTCATTTATAACCTAGTGAAACCTCACATATATTAAATAATTTTTCTTATATAGAGAAAAATAAATTTTAATAGAAAATATGCTTTAATTTTGAATTATCTAGATTTTTTAAGGACTTACCCCCTTAAAAATATAAATATAAAGTTTTTGCCCAATCAGAAGAGGTTTAGTGCATGGCTAAAAATTTAGAAGATTAATTTTTTCAGTTTTTTTTTTTAACTTTGAACACCCATAATAGAATTTTTATCATCTCTAAATGATATTCTATATCTCCTTTACTTTCCAAAAATCATTCATTCGTGCAAATCTGTTAATTAGCAACGAAATTATAAACAAAATAGTTATCAAAGTTAAGTACAAATACAAGAAAGGTTTTTACTAAGAAGTTTTCTATCAGGAATGAAAGTTAGAAGAAAACGCAGGCAAAATTTTTTCTTTAAAAATATATTTTAACAGCTGACGTTTCGGCTTCGACCAATAACAGCTCCGAGGATGGCTTTGACCGAAGCCGAAACGTCAGCTGTTAAAAAATATTTTTAAAGAAAAAATTTTGGCTGCGTTTTCTTCTAACTTTCATTCATGATACAAATTCCACCAGCCATAAAATACCCTTATACTTAGAGCTTTTCTTGGGTATATGGATAGTGCCGAATCCTGACTATGGTATTTTTGGACTCAGGCTACCTATATACCCCAGCACCAAAATCACTCTTTGCCTGTGTTATCTGCCAAATAATAAACCACTATGAATGCCGTTTAAATCGCCTTCAAAAATTAATAGCGAAGCTCTAATTTCTAACATCCTATCAGGTCTATTCTCTAAAAACAAACGTTAAAATTTAAAATCAACAAATTGGTGTTAAAAAGTAATGTAAAAACAATCAGCGTTAAAAAGGCTATTCTCTAAACAAAGTTTTAACAGCGACGTTAACATTTCAAAGCTATCAAAATCATAACCTTACTTTTTAGGTTAAGGACGCCATTTTTATTTTAAATACGACGTTAAAGTATGAAAGCCACCTCCTAGACATGGCATTAATTTTTAACACTAATTACTAAATGTTAACGCTTTGCCTTTAAAGTTTTTGTTTACAGAATAGCTATTTGAGGCAAGGAAGTGTTAAAATGAATTAATGTTGTTTACAGATGTTAAAAGTTAACGTTTATGCTTAGAGAATATACCTGTATATGACTTATCCATATATGACCGCTTTTGTAAAATTGACAATCAAGTCTGAAAAAATTTGACTGAATCAGGATTGGGGTGTCGAAAGAAAAATATTCCAACCCAGACATCGGTGACAACTCTACCCCCTCTTAAATTTGTCAACACCTCAGCCCTGGTTAAAATAGGTAAACGGAAGTAACAATTTGTTTTTTTGCCTTATTTTCGGTGAGAGATCGTCAAAAACAAAATTTGGAGAAATATTTATATCTGTTCAACTCGCTGAATTTTATCTAAATCCTCCTCGAGTAGATTAAACATAAAAAAAAATCCGGAAATTCATTTTACTATATTTATTAAAACTGCCAGCATTCATCAAGTGATTATTTTTTTACGCGATTAATCGATGCGCCAATCTGCAGAAAATGAATAAATCATCTGTTCGTCATCGTACTAGAATTTGCAACGTCATTTTTGTATATTGATGCAGGCGCTTTGGGAATTTTATCAATCTCTCCCTCCCCCTCCCCCCTTCCTTACACACATCAACTCTACAAAGAATTTGGTGACGGAAATGTGCGCATCTGAATATATTATTCAAAATGATAATCTCTTTATTATTTTTTTTTTCTGTATATATATAACTTTTTAATATTCAAGAGTCACACATTATTTACATATTCTTAATAAAAGATAAACGAAAATAAAAATTCAGAAATTAGTAGGCTTAATTTTACTAATGCATCAAAGAACTCACATTTTAATGAAATATCATCCATATCATTAAGTCTCTCAAATGATGTTATCGAACGTGTGTGCACATATTTATATGTATAATATATATGCACTTGACCTATAGCTCAGAGGTAGAGCATTACCTTCTGGAGCCAAAGGTCGAGGTTTCGCATCCCGTCCGAGGTCAAATTTTTTTTTTTAAATGGATACCAATCAATTGAAATAATTAGGGATGGGGTCTAAATGGCTTCAAATGCCGAAAAAGGCATTAAAACAAAGAAAAATATTTAACTATAACAATTAAATATTTAACAAAAAATCTGGTGTGAGAAGCACAGAACACAACTTTCTCTTACCAGTGTGCTTGTCACACCAGATTTTTCTGTCGAGATGTTTCCGCAGATATATTCGAATTAAAATTTATAAACATGGGAAAATATTTATATTTTGTTACCATGGTAACCATTTCTCCTATCTTTCTTATGAAGTACAGTGCTTCAATAGATTTGAAAGTCAAAATGAGAATATTCATTTTAAAGAGCATCTAAAAAATATTTGATTTTTGAATTTTAATCAAAATCGTTGTAACGAATTTTGAGAAAATAGAAAAAATTAAATCAATAAAGTACTAGTACTTTTTATCCGATTTTGTTCACAAGCTTCGTGTTACGCCTCAGGGAGGTATTGAACTTAAATATAAAATTTCAACCTCCTAGCTCTTTTCGTTCTTGAGATATTTTGACACAGACAGACCATGTCACGAAAACCACTTTCTTGGATTCAGGGCAGGGGCGGATCTAGGGGGGGGCAGTGGGGGCATGTGTCCCGGGCGGCAGATATCAGGGGGGCGGCAATTAAAGAAAGATTTATTAATTTTAAACTGGTAACCGTTGGCTCTAGTTGAAACATTTTGCTTTAATAGGAGAATTAAATTTAAGTGCACAAGATTTTCTGTTTCAATAATATATTAATTTGATATTAACACTGGATGCGCATTTTGACACCATATGTGTCATCTTCAGAAGCGATCAGTATGTAATTCGCTTCTAAAGATGACACATATGGTGTCGAAATGCGCAACAAGTGTTAATATCAAATTAAAATATTATTGAAACAGAAAATCATGTGCACTTAAATTTAATTCTCCTATTAAAGAAAGATTTACTAAAATAAAAAAAGGCAAAATGATATTAATTTTGTATAGAAAATTTTAAGGGAGGGGCGGCAAATTAAATTTTGCCCCCCCCCCCCCCTAAAAAATCTCCTAGTTCAGGGCCTGATTCAGGGGACCTCAAAACGTGAATATCCATCAAAATCTCGACATCCAATTTTTTACATGAATCCAATACTTTCTCTCTCTATATTAACATATATATAGGTAAGAGCAAGTAAAAAAAAAAGAATTATATTAACAGTTATTGATATAAGAAGTTTTTGATTTTATCCTTTTATTTTTTTGGTTGGTTATGATTTTTTATCTTTATAAATTTTTTAAATTTATAACACTGGTATTGTGTATAAAAAATTGTTATTTATTTAATTGTGTAGTGCCGCACAATTTTTATCGTGTGGCCAAAATTTATTTAAAAGGAATAAAAAAAAGTAAAACTGTGTCATCATTCCTTCCCAAGCCAGACGGTTTTTCGGCTAAAAATTTTCAAATTTCTCATTTTAATTTCAAATGAAGTAGCTTAATAGACTGGTGAATTATTATTGTAATATTCGAAAACATAAAACTCTATTTCAAAAAACGTAATTATTATATAAGCTGAATGTGAAATATTTAAAAAAATATTCGTGAAAGTAATTCTTTCAGATACATTTAAATTAACTGTCAAAGTTGTCAAATTAATTAAAATATTTTACATTTCCGAAAATGGTTCATAACTTTATTGCAATTGACCGTAATGTACAATTAATTCATTAAAATATTACACAGATAAAAATTCTATTGATATTATTATAAATAAACAGGAGAGTGAAAATCCATTGGTATAATTTATAAACATATGCCTGTCTGTCTGACTATCAATGTCAATAGTTGTGTAATAAAGATTATGCCATTCTGGAGCTTATTTACATATTTACATATTACATATAGAGACGGAGAAGGGAAGAGGTTCGCTCGGGAAGTGTTTGTTGTCTTGAAAAATGGCACAAATTGGCCAGAAATTTATGAACCGGAATCAAATGAAAAATATGAGCCCTTAAAGACCTAGCGTAGAAATTTAATCAAAAATCTATAATTGAATTTTAAAATAAAATTTGATAAGATAACTTAAATTGATCTAACGGAAATAAATTATATTCATCGCCTATATTATTCCCGCGGTCGGCGGACGGAAATTAAATTACATTATATACTTGAACTTTTATTATAAATATATATAGAGAAAGTAAAAATCATATTAAAAGTGTTTTAATTTACTAACTTTTTGTCTGTCTATGGACCAAGGTGGTCGAGTATTCAAAAAGATTGAAAAAAGACCCCGTATCTATTTCAATTTATTGGTAGGAAATTATACATATATATAAGTTAACAAATATAATAAACAAAATAAGAGTTTTTAAGAAGCATAAAAAATATGGTGTAACTTGTCGCACAGTATACGATTTTCTCTTACCTTCGGTAATTGAAAATTGTGTTCTCTGCTGTGTCAAACCAGATTTTTTGTGTACACATATATTTAAGTTCCGTCGATATATTAGAATTCAACTTGTTATATTTATAAACATTGAAAAATATTTTGAGATAATATTTTATTTATTTTATTACGATGACTTCTTACAAGAGTAAAGTGTAATTCAAACACATTTGATGAGAATATAGATTTTAAAGAGCAAAAAATAATTGATTTATCAATTTAAATGAAAATTGTTCCTGTGAATTTTGAGAAAAACAAAAAAAAAAAAAAAAAAACTGAAAAAGTACATCACTAAAGTACTAGTACTCTTTGGCCGATTTTGTTAATAAGCTTATTTTTGAATCTCAGTGGGGTACCTAAATTAATTATAAAATTTCATCCTCATAGCTCTTTTCGTTCTTGAGATATTTTGTTCACAAACAGACTCACTTTCTTAGACTCAGGGGGCCTCAAAACGTGTATTTCCATCAAAAGAATTTTTGACATGATTCTAATATATTCTCTCTATATATATAGGTAAGAGAAAGTAAAAAATTATAACTGAAATTTTTTAATTAAAATTATCCAATAATCTAGATTTTCAATAAAAATTATTTTCACTTCAAATGAGATTTTGTGACCATAAGTAAAAAAAAAAAATGGTAGATCAAGGAGTTAATCTACTGTTTGAAAACAACCTACACACCAAAGAAAAAAAAAAACTGGCTTCTTGTATCTTATTATAATAGACGCTAGAAAAACATTCATGTTATAAATAAACAAGAAGATTTTCGTATGCAGAGAACATTAAGCCTCTCTCGATAGAGACTACCAACAATTAAGAAAAAAAATAAAGAAATAGAATCCCCTTGGGGTCATTTTGTCGTCGAATTTTGAATCCAATTATAGCCCCTTCTCTTTCTAATTCCTTTCTGTTTTTACACAATAGATTGTAAATTTCGAGTATTTTTTTTAGACATGTATAATGTTGCAATTACAGGTTTCATTAAAAAAAAAACATTTTTTTAAAAATGTTAATTTATTCAACGAAGCAAATTGTTTATTTTTATTATTAAATAAATAAAAAAAAAAAGACAGGAATCAATAGTTGAATTATTAACATAATTTTATTTTTAATTTATTCTTGAAATTGCAAGAAAATAAATTAAGATATCTTGGCTTGCAAAATCAAGTGGAAAGTAGGCAATTCAAATAATTTTGGTTTTAATTAAATATTGATTTGTTATTATTTATATCAAACGGCGGCTCGCGAGCCACATGCGGCTCTTTTTCAGTTTTATTGCGGCTCAATTAAAAAAATTGCATAAATTTGGTTCCGCAATTTGAGAGATACTGACAAATTGTATATAAGCAAATGTAAATCTAATAAAAGATATAGAACATTATTTTATGCGGGACTATCTGAAAATAACAAGTTGCCAACTGAAATTAAAAAAATTGTAAATAATGTAAATCAATTTAAAAATGCAGTTAAAAAAACATATTATAAACAATAGAAGGGATTGATTGTGGATTTTTAATGTAATTCAATTAATATTGTCTTGTAAATATTGTCTATCAATAAACTCATTATATATTATTATTATTAAAAACAAAATTCTTCGCAGGGCGGGAAAAATTATTTTCATGATCGGGAAAATTTATTTTTCTGCAGGGCGGAAAACTTTGGTTCCGCAAAAACAAAATTTGCAACAGGGCGGAAAACTTTGGTTCCACAAGAAGAAAATTTTTCGCAGGGTGGAAAAAATTTCGTGTCTCTAAAAAAATGATAAAATGATTTTTTACGGACGACGGACGGGCAAAAAATTTTTCCGCATAGGTGAAAACTTAGGATCCGCAAAAACAAAATTTTTCGCAGAACGGAAATTTGGTTCCGCAAGCTGGCGTTGGCTCCAGGGAGTGGTAAAGCCCGCCAAAGGAGGGTGTTTTACCTAGTATTTATAAAATTCCTTTGGGAAAACTTCAACAATTAATGACTTAAAATGTTATAGGAATTTCCGGACGAAAATAATTTTCCTAGAAGGTCCTCTTTAAGCATATAAAATTTGATTTCGGAATTTTAACGGAAAGTTGCCCAAATACAGCGTGACAGACAAACAGACGGACATTAGCGAATTATATATATACTAGCCGGGGAAAGAATACATAAACATTTCTCTATACATTTCCTATGGGAGAAATCGTAACTTTAAGAATTAATAACTCAAAAAGTCATAGGAATTTCGGGATGAAAATAATTTTCCTGTAATCCCGAGAAAGTCCTCTTTATGCATATAAAATTTCGTTTCGAAATTCCAAAGGGAAGTTGCCCAAATAGAGCGTGACAGACAGACGGACATTAGCGAATTATATATATAGATAGTTATAATAATCTTGAATTTAATTTTTTACCAACTGTTTGTTATTTTTATTGGCTCTATGTTATTAATTCAAATTCCTAATTGGACTTCCGATATCTTAGAATCGACTTCATTATTCCGGTATTGTATCATTACTATTGTAGAATAATATAATATATTTACACTATCAGATCGAACTAGTAATAAAAATTAGATTTTAGCTCGGATCGTTTTCAAACGATCACCATTCAAAATATTTGCAAATAAAATGAGATCTCTTTTACCTGGAAAATTCAGTAACGAGATAAAAATCAGCTTGTTAAACATGTGCTATTGAAACATTTTATATTAATCATTTAATAATTTCATTTATATGTATGATAAAAAAATATAAATAAAATAGGATTGAAGTAGACAAGATAAATTGTGGAATTATAAAGTGAGATGTTTTTTTTTTTTTTAAAGTCCCCTCGACTCGACATCTTATTAAAAATCTGTGCAAGATATTTAGACGACTACAACACGTAGAAATAATGTAATTTGCAAACGTGTTTAACAAATTTATTGCTTTACTTATTTAATTAAAATTTATGATGCGTGAGAATGTATCTTATGTATTTCGAATAAATAAACAAGCGATGATGAATGGATTTTAGACAATTATTATAAATGAAGTAGCCACCATTACATTGTAAGTTATATGCTCTTATAACTTCGCAATGTATTTAAATTTCACATGCGCGAAATAATAATAAAATTTGGTTTTAATTCATATTTATTTATATAAAACTAGTTTGATTTTTTTTTTTTAGTAATTTCAAAATTCACATGCATATTTCACATTTATAATATTCTACAAATTAGAATCAAAATAAATAATATGAACCGGTATTTTTTTTGCGAGAGAGGATTTTTTTGCGGAAAAATATAATTAATCTTGGTTGAAATATTTTTTTAAAGGCTATATAAAATATCAAGAGTTTGAATTCTGAATTAGAATTCATATACTCTTTATTTTTTCATATCCATTAAAATAATTTTTCTTTAAATTCCCCATTTAAAATTATTTTCTAATAATTTATATTCTAAATGAAATAATTTGGATCGTTGCCAATTATCTATTAGCATAGGGTTGCGCCCCCCCCCCCTACCCTCCCACCCTCCCACCTCTCTCGGAAGCTCTTGCCTAAAGGTGCTAGGCCAACCTGATAGAACAGGCTTTTGTACGGTGCAAATATTATTAATGGGAGTAGGCTATTAAATTAGCTTTTTTAGGATGTTTTCTTTTATGACTGACCCTAAATGGACCCTGTTATGCAATAATGTGCCAAGCGCCAAAAAAAAAAAATTAAAAATTGAGTTAAGCACGGAATATTGTTTCAAATGCTATAATTAATAGTATTTTTTATGAAATATGTCCTAAAAATATTTATATTTAATGTTACTTGCACAATTGACAAAAACAATTATATAGAATCTAATCAAAACAAAAAACTAATGTTAATTTTCTCAAATCTCGGTAGCTGGCTCTTGACACACTAATGCGTAACAGGGTCCAAATAGGATTAGATTAAAAAAAAAAAAAGCAAAAATCAATTCATAATTAAATTTTTTTTTTCTTTAAATTAAATAATTTCTTAGTTTAATTCATCAAATTTGCATTTTAAAATTTGATATTGAGATTACAAAATTTAATTCAATTTACTTTTCATTAAAAATTTTTTTTTCTCAAAATTTCATTAATTTTAATAAAAAAATTTGATTTTCGGTTTATTATATGCAATCATTAGTGTCAGATCTGACACGTTGTGGTTACTCTAAGGAGTAACTTTCATGGGAATAATACTGAGGTGGGTTCCCGTTTCTTCCTAGGATTAATAGATTAGATAATTTATTGCCATGAGGTGGATTTGGAGGTTGGATGCACCATGCCAACGAGATGGATTTTTATTTATTTTTGAACTTGCTTCTTCTCTTGAATCTATTTGTGGATGAATCAACGAGAATTTCTTTCATTTTAGGCCTCTTTTGAATAATTGTTGTTATTAGCTCTCTGTGCCTTCTAATCTTTAGCTAGATCGTCTTTTGTTAGGATGCCTTATTTTGTTTTTAATTTAGGATTCAAACAGAGAGCTAAAATGAATGATTTTCTCGTTGATTTGTTCCATGAACGATTCATAAGGAGATGCGGTCAGATTTGATTGAGCCCAGGTACTCAAGTGTTCTTGTGTTTTGCGAAAAGACGTCTTTGTTGACGCATTCGGGAGTCTGATATGTTTTTGTACCTTTGAGGGTGGGTCTATGGGTAAAATGAGTCTGGAAAGGCCGTTTCTCCTGGAATAGCCTTGAGGGTCAAAATTGCAATCCTTGAGGCAAGGAACCCGAGAGCTCCACCGATTGGGGGGCGGACCCACAGTTATTTGTTTTTGAGTTAGGCTAGGTAGAATCTCTTAAAAGATTAGCCTCCTCACTCATTTGCTCGTAATCCAAAAACCTTCACTCTACGATTTCTTTAGACTCCCGGTTTGGAAAATATTTAAATTTTACTATCAAGGTTAATTTATTAATTAAAACCTTCTTGCTGTTTTTTTATTTATTTATTTTATATCTACTAACTCTTTTCTATGTAATAAATGAAAATGACTTTTTTTAGTGTTTACTTTTCATTATTGTATATTTGTGTGAGAGAAGAGAGAAAATCTTTAATTTTTACGCAAGTAAAAGGTAAATATTAATAAATATATCGAATTTAAAATTCACATAATTAACTGATTAGAGCCAATACTAATTCAATTTTTTTGTTTTAGGACGATCGACTCATTTTCATAATTAATTAATAATGATTATCAAGAAACTGAGAGATATGCTTAGTACATCAGACTTTATATAATATATATATGTAAAGCCAGCAATGGAGAAATCATATTCTGTAATGGAATGGTCCGATAGTATATGAAAGACGAATGAAAATTCATATTTTTTTTCACAGTGTAAATATTTAAGGGGGTTCAGGACCGCGACGTCTTAACGTACTTTAAAAAAACTAGACTATTATCAGGAATTTTTCAATGCGGTTTTTTTTTTAAATGAATTAAATTCATAAGAGATAATTGGGACATCAAACTATAATTTTTTTAATGACTTATTAAAAAATTATCGTAATTAATTTTTTTGTTATCAAGAAAATACAAAAAAACAAAATGTCCCAATAATCTTTAATTTTTTTTAAATTTAAAAATGAATTTATTGTTATTATTAATCACATATTAATTAAGAAATTTTTAAAATAAGCTTTGATGATTTACTTAAAAATCAGCTGTCAAATTAGTTCAGCATTCTTGCAATAGATGGCAGGCTAGTCTAACAGACGATATAGTATTAGCCTATATGTGGCCTTTATTTATATATTTTTATAAAAGATACATAATATATAATAACATTTATAAAGTATTTATTGTTAAAAGATCAATGAAAATCAACCAAATGCATTAAATATTATTAGCTACCATTCTGACATCTCTTGGCAAATTTTTGAATTACTTGATTTTTGGGCATACTTTTTATGACACACTACGCCATCTTATCGGGAAAAACATGCGTAACCACTTCGCTCCCGAGCCTCCTTAAATTAACTGAATAGAGCAAAAACTAATTTAATTATTTTTAATCTTTTAGTTAATATATGTAATAATACAACTGACTGATTTTATATTGTATTATCCATTGATAAATAATAAACAAAATACAACTTTGATTTACAGAAGGTGTGTGCAATCACACCATATATTTTTTTATTACCCAGTCCCGTTAAATGTTGTCAAATAGCCAAAAATCAAATAACCTTTAAACTGGCCCAGGATAAATAAAATTAATTGAATTATACAGCCAGATGACACCATCATCAACATCAAGAATAGGCCAATTAGAGACGAGGAGCCAATTAGCGAGGTGCTCTACGCTAATCGGTTAATATTAATCAAGTTCGTTAATGAGAGGATCTAGAATCGTTAACGGAGACACACACAGATGCCAAAAAGACATGCAAGTTTTACTGTTTACATTCACTAGGGTTTCATAAATAAGTATTTTAATTATATCTAAATGCAAATTTCAATTTTTAATTGTAATAAAGAACATTTCCAATTAAACTATCCGAATTAATTAAATTGTTTTATCTATTTGGAATAAATATTAAATAAAAGAAAGTAGCCAATTTTGTTTATATTTGAATAATGATAATAAAATCCCCCCCTCTAACTTTAAATGAATAGTCACTTGGCTACTTCCTAATTGGAACACAAACACAAAGGAAAAAAAAAAACAGGAAAGAGATTGAAAGAGAAGTCATAATTAATTAATAATCATCTTTCAAAAATCTCTTAATTAAATATTCTTAGTATAATTAAAATTTTATTGCTCAATTACAATCAATTTGAAAATTATTACTGATTTTTTTTTTTATTCGTTTTAAAATCTTAATTAAAAAAGATTTCTATATAAGCCGCGCACGGTCCACTTAAAGGAATTTATCCTTATATAGGCTCTGTTTTTTTTTTTATAAGGTAAAGAAGATGTGGTTTAAAAAAATTGATTTTTTTTAAATTTAAATTTAATTCGCAGAAAGAAAATCTAGAGTATTTTTGTATTAACAAAAAAATATCGAAACTAAATATTTACAGGTAGAAGAAGTACTATTGAAGCCTATGCCAATAAATTTTATATTTCATAATCTAGGTTATTGAGAGCGAAATGATAAATGGGTCATGTTATGCATGAAGGAACCAAGAGCCATTATGATCGAAATACCGCCATCTTGTAGGGAAAAAGAAGATCTACTTTTTTTTATTTAAATCGCAACATCAATACTCTGTTCAGTATTTGCTCTCTCACCTTATATATTGAGAGAAAGTAGTGCGATCATGTAAAAAATTCGATGTCGAGATTTTGATTGGACACTGTTTTGAGGTCCCCTGAGTCCAAAAAAATGGGTCCTGCAAATTGGTCTGTGTGTTTCGTGTATGTGGACATTTTTAAGCATGAATGAAATGAGCTACGAGGATGAAATTTTATATTTGGGTAAGTTGGGTACCCCCCGAACTTGAGAAAATAAGCTTTTAAACAAAATTGACCAAAAAGTACTAGTACTTTACTTTTTCAGTTTTTTTCGATTTTCTCAAAATTCCAAGGATTTTTTTTTAAATTCATAAATCAATTATTTTTTAGATGCTCTTTAAAATGTATATTCTCATTTTGCCGTTGAAATCTTGTGACGCACACTTTATTTTGTATAAACAAGAAAAAAAGTCATTGGGTTTGTTTTACAATTGTGCAAATGAAATGGCCTTTATCTCAGATTTAGGTTAATGGCGCTTGGTTCCTTCGTCCAAATATTAATTATTCCATCTTTTTTTCAAAAGAGATGAAAAAATATTACTCTGATAGTTGGTGCATTTTTTTGAGAGAGAAAAAAAAAAAAAACTGAAAAAGTACATCAGTAAAGTATTAATATTTTTTGGCCAATTTTGTTTAAAATCTTATTTTCTTAAGTTCGGAGGGTACCCAACTTAAATACAAAAATTTCAACCTTCTAGCTTATTTCCTTCATGTTTAAAAATGTCCACACACACAAACATTTATGTAGTAGAAGAAGAATAAAAAGAGAGAGAGAGCAGTTATATTTTCTTTTATTAAACCCTCAGTGCTGACGTAATTCCCTCCCCCGAGATTTGGAAAAAATTCTAAAAAAATCCATTTTTAATGTAAAATTAAAAAAATTTTGCGTCTCTAAAAAAAAAGGTAAAATATTTTAACGGACCGTTAAAAATTTCGGTTCCGCGGGCGGCAAAAATTTTTGTGTCCGGAAAACTTTGGTTTCGCAGAAAAATTTTTGAGATACACCCCCCCTGAGAAACACCTCTGGATTCGCCCTTGTCCTCAGAGCATTAGGGTTGTCATTATAAATTTCAATTTCCACATTTCACCTATATTTATCATTGTTGGTCGATTTTTTTTTACTTATGATAAGTAGGTGGGATATTTTCCAATGGTAAAATCTGCGAGTAAAATTCTATGTGACTGTTCTATCGAGTTTGGTTTATAAACCCGAGGCGGGCTTTGCGACTAGCATATTATATTTTCGAAACATTCCACAAGCTTGTTTTTCGGGGCCACCCATCCGAAATTCAGCCACCCTTTGGCATTATTAAGCAACGATCTTGGTGGCTTCCAGGCCCCCGGCCATTTTAATCTTCAAAATAAATCAAGGAATAAAAAGTCCCCTAATTATTAAACAATATTTTTCTAAAAACTTAAAAAAAAAAAAAAAAAATGATTTGATTTTTTTTTTTTTTGTTAATTCGTCTAACCGGCAAAATTAAGAAAACAAGGGACAAGTGATTTGGGACCCTTCGAGAAGAAAGGTCCATTATGAAAAGAGGCTTTCAGCTTGTTGGCCTTATGGAGATAAACTATCTGAATAAGGAATAATTGAGCTGAGAATGGATATATTGTGTTTTTTCCTGACTTAATAATGCAATGAAAACACTTTGAAGTCGACAAGCTTTTAGTGCGATAGCTGATTAATGGCTAACTTTATTTAATTATCAAATCGAATTCATTAATAATTAGTTGCCACCTAAGAGAATATTTATATTCGTCAGGTGACAAACCCGAATTGACTAAATAACGAACGTGTTTTATTACTTTCTTTTATATGGTGAGGAAAGTATTGCGATCATATCAAAAATTCGATGTTGAGATTTTGATGGAAATACATGTTTTGAGGTCCCCTGATTACAAAAAAGTGGATCCCTCAAAATGATCTGTGTGTGTGTGTGTGTCAGTGAACAAAATATCTCAAAATGAAAAGAACTAGGAGGTTGAAATTTTATAATAACGCTGGCACGTGACAGAATTTGAACAAAATCGGTCCAAAAATATTAGTACTTAACTGATGCACTTTTTCAGTTTTTTTTTTTTCGATTTTCTCAAAATTCGCTCTTACGATTTTGATCAAAATTCATAAATCAGCTAGTTTTTAGGTGCTCTTTAAAATGTGTATTCTCATTTTTTCCTGAAAATTGCTTGAAGTACACTTTACTCATGTAGTATTTCTGATTTTACAAATTCAATTAGGATAGGATGGTAGCCTTCCGGGACGCAGCAGCCAAGTAAAAATAAAAACGTTATATCCTGTCGCCGACGTTTCGAGTGCTAGTCGCACTCATCTTCAGGGCAAGCAGAAATGTCAAACATAAGTACACACTGTACCACACCACCATGAGTACAGGTGGTGTGGTACAGTGTGTACTTATGTTTGACATTTCTGCTTGCCCTGAAGATGAGTGCGACTAGCACTCGAAACGTCGGCGACAGGATATAACGTTTTTTATTTTTACTTGGCTGCTGCGTCCCGGGAAGGCTACCGTCCTCTCCTAATTGAATATCTACAACCTTCAAACTCAACAATTTTACAAATTCATTTTCCGGCTCTTCCTTTCATAGAGCCATTGTTAAATCCCTATGGGGATTTGTATGTTAATTTCGATTCAAAAGGGGGTGCCCCTTTGGAACTTTTTACGCATTTAAAATTTTTTTTTCCAATTCTTATGAAATTTTGTATTTATTTAGGATTCTCTATTGCAGGGGTTCCCAAACTTTTTCGGTTTCCGGCGACCATAATATATCAGAATTTTTCTGGGGCGCAAATCTTCGGGCAAACCTTATGTTACTAATGGTTTTTGCTTTCAAAATCAGTGCAGCTTATATAAACTTAAAATACTGGTCAAATTTACGCTGGTCCGAGTAACATTTCATAGAGTAATAATATTATTAATATATAATAATATTTTGTATAGGAAAATTTTGACGGCGCCCTAAGAGAATAGCCACGGCGCCCTAGGGAGCCATGACGCACAATTTGGGTAGCACTGTTCTATTGTATATAAAATATATGAAATTAAAATTTTGTAATATGGAAATTTTGAATCAATTGACACAAGCGGTCAAGTTTGGAACTAAGGTGCTATAGGAAACTAAATTTATCTCGACACAAAAAAATCTGGTGTGACAGGCACAGTACACAACTTTCGAGTTTTGTGCTGTGCGTTAAGTCATACCGGATTTTTTATTTTTATTTTCTAATTTGCCAGGTGAAAAAAGAATTAATTTAACTGAAACAAACTGACAAACTCGTCAAAATAAATTAAAATCTCAGTCAATTTAAATAAGACAGGATTAAATTAATGAATCAGAAATTTAAGTTGTATGGTATTTATATTTCTAGAAACGCAAGTGAGATCGTAGATACTCACAAAAAATGGCGTTTTGTTAATTATTCCGTTTCTAAAAATTTGTATTCAGTCGTTGTATATTGATGCTAACTTCTAGCAAACAGAATTCAGAGAATGAGAGACAAATATAAATATTTAAATGAATGCAATTTAAAAAATGCGGTAGGTATTAGTATTTAAAAATCCTTACTAAGGATAGATACACAAACTAAGCGCCGCAATTTAAAAAAAAAATGAAAATGTAGAGTATTCAAAGCACGTGATAATTATTATCATTTAAGGTGCTTGTTATAACGTGGCTTGAATACTTGACTTTATCATTAAGTCACTTCTCTCTCTTTCGCACTTGGTTTGTGGTTTGCTACTTGGGTATATTTGATAATATTACACTCCACACCCTGTATAAATATTCTCTTTTAATCCAAACGTTGAATGTTACAGTTTTTTTCCAAAGAACAAAAATGTATTAAAGAAATTTAAATATTTTTTACAATCACATCTCATTCAAAAAAAAAATTTTGCAGATAAGTTTGTGTTTGAATTGCAGATCTTAGGCTCGTTTATTATTATAATCAAAATAAAATTTCGTACAAACATAAAAGGAATTTTCCGTTGCGTATGACGAATTTTTATGTAGTAGCTACTAAAATATAGAAATAAATTGTAAGATATTTGCTGTAATATATGCATTAAAAAAAATGAAAACCCAAAGGGAGAGCAAAAACCTAAAGAATGTTGGAATTTTTTTAGATTTTTGCTTATATTTCGAAAACTAAGCATATTTTGTCCACCACAGTTCAATACACAGTTGTAGAGCATTAAATTTGCTAAAATATGGTCCATAAAACTAATTTGAAGATTTAATATTAACCGAGATACGATCGGTCAAAATCAGACCTCAAAAATCTTGGACTTTTTCAGTTTTTCGCTTATATCTCATAAACTAAGCATATTCTGTGTAACATAGCGCCATACAAAGTTGTAGAGCATTAAATTTTCTAAAATTTGGTTCATAAAACGAAATTGTAGATCAAATATTAACCGAGGTACGGCCGGTCAAATTTAGACAAAATTTTACATTTCGAGAAAATTTGTCTAAATTTCTATCTCGGTTAATATTGGGTCTATAAATTCGTTTTATGTACCAAATTTTAACAAATTTAATGCTTTACAATTTTGTCTTGAACTGTAGTGGACAAAAATCTGCAATTGCATAGAAATCCAGTTCTCTAGTCAAAAGTTTCAATAATTTATTAAAAAATATCATTATATGATAATTAACATAATGTTTCAACTATCAACCTTAGTTAGCATCTAAAATTTGGTCTATTAAAGTTACTACTGATATTCAACGATTCAAGAGTCCGCATCATGAAACGGGTCTCAGATACCCAGTATCAGAGCTCAGTATATCAGCTAGATCTACTTACACCACCTAAAATTGAAAAGCTGCCAATTAATAAATTTTTTTTTTTTTGATTCATCAACACACAAATGAATTCGTTCCAGCTGAATGTGGATAAAATAGAGTTATTTTCCAACTCACAACAAATTTTTCGTCTTGTAATTAGCTCGAATTTTATTTGTTTTCTAAACAGCTGCAGCATCCCCGTCTCCAACTTGTTGAGTTAATCGTTTAAATTGTAAATCTATTTCAAGGCTTCATTCTATATTAAAAATCGGTGTGACGGGACAGCACCCTTTCTCTTACCCTTCGGTAAGAGAAAGTTGTGCACTGTGCTGGTCACACCAGATTTTTTGTGTCGAGATATTTTTAGTTTCCCATAGCACCTTAGTTTCAAACTTGCATTTTAAATGTTGATTGCTTGAAATAAACTATGGTTATTTTTCAAAATTTTAATCTCATATTTGGACATTTTATACACAATATAGAATCGTAAATAAATACAAAATTTCATAAGAATTGGAAAAAAAAATTTTAAATGCGTAAAAAGTTCCAAAGGGGACCCCCTTTTGAATCGAAATTAACATACAAATCCCTATAGGAAATTAACATTGGCCAAATGCGAAGATTAGGTGGAAAATTTTAAAACGCGTAGAAAGAGAGAAGATAATTTTGTGAGAGAGAGAGATATGTTTTCTCCGAAAAAAAAAATGGGCAATAAATAATAATTGATTTTTAATCTAATAAAAAGAAAAAGATTTAAATTCGGTTACCATGGCAACCATTTATTTCTCCTATCTTTCCTATGAAGCACAAGAGTAAAGTGTGCTTCAAACAATTTTGAGGGCAAAACGAGAATATACATTTGAAAGAGCATCTAAAAAATAATTGATTTTTGAATTTTAATCAAAATCGTTAGAGCGAATTTTGAGAAAATCGAAAAAAACTGAAAAAGTACATCAGTAAAGTACTAGTACTTTTTGGCCAATTTTGATTAAAAGCTTATTTTGTCGGTCCCGGGGGTGTTTAACTTAAATATAAAATTTCAGCCTCATAGCTCAATTCCTTCATGCTTAAAATTGAACACACACAGACACACAGACAGACAGACAGACAGACAGACAGACAGACAGACAGACAGACAGACAGACCATGTCGCGAAAACCACTTTTTTGGATTCAGGGGACCTCAAAACGTGAAGATCCATCAAAATCTCGACATCGAATTTTTGACATGAAACCAATACTTTCTCTCTATATATATATTACATATATACATAGGTAAGAGAAAGTAAAAAAAAGAAAACAGTTGCTAATCGCCTGGAGGAGATTTTTGCCGGATCATATGTTTAACAAAATTGATTTATCAAATCATTTTCAAGATATAGATCTAATGAAAATATGCAAATTCTTTTTTTTTTTTGGAAATTTAACTAACTTAGAGCTTCTTAATCTGATTTCTTAAATGTAAATTGAGGGTTGCCCAGAATGTCTTCTTTCGAGTTTAATATTCAATAAAAACCTTTATATATAATTGGGCTCTGGCCAAAAAAATTAATATATTAAAAAATAAATCAAGATTAAAACAAATCTCGAACATAAGATGACATCATTTTGTTATTGTTATTACTAGAGACCGGATTTTAAGCAAAATGCTTATTGCTCAATTTTATAAGCAACCATTAGATATTTAATTTCTACACGCATTACGAAAAACTAACTGCATTGAGATTGCATTTTTTATGCTTTTTTTTGAGTTTTCATGCTTTTTTCCCTTTCGTGCTTATTTGAACTTATTTTACGAATATTTATAAGTTTTTTTTTTTTTTTTTATTAAAAACACACTTTTTTCCCATTCACACACGCATACACCAGGGACGTATATAAGGGGGGGGGGGAAGGGGGCCCGCCCCTCCCCCAAAAAAAAAAAATTTCCAAAAACCCCGGAGCCCTGTAAAAAAATTTTTTTCCGTAGGGTGAAAAAATTTGGTTCCGCGAAAACAAAATTTTTCGCAGGGCGGGGCGGAATAAATTTAGTTTATTTAAAAAAAAAAATTTGTATACGCCATTGCTATGAGTAAAAATTGCTTATGAGATGCTTTTTTTCAACTTTATGCTTATTTAACAACTTTTTATTCAAGTTTTTTATGCTTTTTTAAGCACTTTTTTTTCCATTTTTTTATTATTTTTTGTCCGGTCTTTAGTTATTACTAACAACTATATAAAATAAAAATAATAAAGGAGAGTAAAATTTTATATGCAAAATCGATATTTCAATTAAAAAAAAAAAAAATTTTATTAGGATTTTAGCTTAAATCTTAATAAATTTCTTTTTTTTATACAGCCAGTTTTCTGTTCTGGTATCTCAGCACAATACACAACTTTCGAACACCGAATTTTTTTTTCGTTCCATTGAACTCATAAACTTTCGACCGTTGGTTCTAGTTGAAACATTTTGTAAATTAAAATTAAACACTAGGTTATTTGTTTTTATTAATTAAAAATTAACACTTGATACTTATTTCGACAATTCCTTGTAATTATCAGAAGTGATTACATTCTAATGATGACAAAGAATTGTCAAAATACGTTAATTTTTAATTAATAAAACCTTTGAAACAAATAACCTAGTGTTTATTTTGTATATTTAATTTTAATGTAAAAAATAATTGATTTATTAATTTTAAACAAAATCGTTGGAGCGAATTTTGAGAAAATAAAAAAAAAAACAACTGAAAAAGTACATCAGTAAAGTACTAGTAATCTTTAGCTGATTTTGTTCAAAAGCTTCGTGTTACGTCCCAGGGGGGTACCTAACTTAAATATAAAATCTCAACCTCCTAGCTCTCTTCGTTCTTGAGATATTTTGTTCACACATACCGTAAGAGAAAGTAAAAATTAATTAATTTTTTAACAAAAATTTAAAATTTTCCAAAAAAATAAATAAGTCTTGTGTTTCTAATTTCACCCCTTATACCGAATTTTGCGTCTTTGCTAATTAATTATGATCTGGGTCCTTTTAATTATATGATTAGCTTAACTAGATGTGAAAAGACTCGAAAGTTAAAAAGCTTATCCAAGGGATAGCTAGTTAATTAGATGCGAAGCACCTTAATAACCCCCTACTCGCCGGTTTGCCCCCTCCTCTCGACGGCCCTGAATCTATCAACGATTTCTATCTAAACGTCCATGCAAATGATGAATTTTTTTACTAAATTTGGAATTATCTACCTATTTATATGGTAATTATATAATTTTCATTATTTATTTTTATTTTGTTTATTCCATGTTATTATTCGATTTACACATAAAAAAACGCACGTATCCGCTTCATGGTATAGGATTAGGCTATTAGGTAATTACTATTATTTTAATATTATTGTCTATGATGATGTCAATTTTTCATCAGCTATAAATTATTATAAGAAGCGTCAACGCGGCAATTAATTGAAGATAATCAGATGTTGGATTAGAGAGAGAAAAATAACAATAAGACATATTTCATCTCCGTCACCCGCTTAAGCCCTTTTGATTTTCAATTCGAATGTTGATATCCCATTAACGAGAAAATGACAAATTCTAAGGATCGAAGACCTCCGGGAGGTGAGGACTGACATCATTTGCTCTCGGCTCCTCGGGAGTCTGCACCTCATTTGAATAATATCGCGATAAATTCACCGCTACAAAGTTAATGTTCATAAAAATAAAGATGGCAAAAAAAAAAAAAAAACGGTAGTGACAGATAAGCTTGGAAATCGTGTAGATAAAAAAGTATAGACTTCAAGGGGATTAAAGACCCTGCTAGAAGATTATTTTGAAGAAAGCCATCAAAGAGTTTTATTACTTTTTTGCTGTTCAAGTAAAAAAATAAAAAACAAGAATAATCGGCGGGTTTGAAGTATTCTTATTCGCACTCAGTATAATAATGCAAAATTTTGATTGAAAAAATTTTGCCAATACGTCTCCTTCTTCAGATGTAATTTATTAGTAATCATAAATAAAACCAAGGCAATGAAGTTGCACGGTCTTAAGGTGCGCGTCTCGGGGTGCTAATTTTGGGAGATTGCGGCCACAATTTTGAAGCTATCGACCTCAAATTTTTTTTAAATTAAAGCTATTTAAAATGTCTACAACTTATAGAAGCTCTTTTTTTGATTTTCGAAAAAATAAAATTTTTTTTAGATTAATCGCATTAAATAAAAGATATTTTTTAAAAATTCGCTCTATAACTTATAGATAATTAAATTAGTAATCATTGTGTTAAAAAATAATTAATTTTTTACCCTTAATTAATTAGCTGGAATATTTCAAATGAGATGGAATAAATCCCTTGTATTCCTATGGGAAAAACTAACGCCATCTCTTGACGTCTAGAGTAACTCGGTAGACAATCGTGTCCTAACGGTTTTTCGAGACGCACACCTTAATCATAGTTCTGTAAAACGACACTCCTCCTCCCCTCCATCTCATGTTATATATTCAAATATTATTTTCAATTATTATATTTAAAAAAAATTATAAAGTATTATAAAGAATAAACCTTATAGAAATAGAGGGTAGTTGTGTGTGTGGCGTCACACCTGAGCGACTGTATTCAATCACTTCCGTATTAACTCACTTTTTATTTTTATAAAAATATTTTAATGTCTCGCTATTTTTTTTTTATATACGACGTAAATTGTCTTTTTTTAAATCATATGCCTGTTCAAAATTTGTATATATCACAAGTTAATAGAATCGTGATTGGTTGACTTTCATCTCTTCAAACTCACGATATAGAAATGAAAAACATTCTTCGTTTTGCTCTTATTTCTTTCTATCCTATTTTTATTTATCATCCATCATTTATTTCTAGAATATCATCCATTCTTGATTTTTTACTTTCTCTTGGAAAGTATTGTATTGTATTGGATGCATATAAAAAATTCGATGTCGAGATTTTCCCTGAATCCAAAAAAGTGGTTTTCGCTACATATTCTTGCTGACTATTTGGAAATTTTCAAATTTCCCTCTCTGACTTAAATTTTAAATTTTCCGCTTCCGCTTCACTTCCTGTCACTATAGCCAATCAGCGTCCTGATAGGCACAGACGGAAGCTAGCGGCTAGCGCTTTATATATAGTAATGAAATTTTCACTACTGAGCTTTTGGGGCGATAACAGTCAATGTTTACAGCGGGCATAATATCAACAAATCTTCCCGGGGTGCGCTCTGATTAGTCGGCAAAGTGTCATCTAGAAAAATGACTTAATAGCTTCATACATCGAGATTTTTATTAATTATAATAATAATCTGGGTTAGAAAAAATTTAATTTTTTTTTCTAAGTTAAACAATATTCCTCTCAACAAATTTCAATAAAATCCATTTGAAAAATATAAATAAAAGAAATTGGTTAATAAAAAATAAATAAATTGGACCCTTTCATTTAAAACTAACCTTTATTACTTATAGTTTATTGGATTACGATTACAGAACGGAGATCAAAGAGAAAAAGAGAGAAAGATATTCATGATTCATATGTAGTGGTCCATTTTTTTTGTTCTTGAGACATTAGTTGAATTTATTTACTGCTTGGTAATAATTCTCAGTCAAAGAAAAAAAAAAAAAAAAAAAACAAAAACAAAAAAATCCTACTCGTTAAACAAATGCGGGTTTGGGGACTCTTCAGACAAGTATATTTATATACGGTAGAATATTAAATTTTAATTTTTTTATGATTAAAGCGTTTATTTTTTTTTTATTAAAAAAAAAAAATTGATTAAGTCTCTGTTGATATTATATAAAAACCAAATTTTATTCGTATGCGTATAAACATTCATTGTAGAAGAGAGATAAAATTTTAATTTACCGAGACTTTTTTACAGCCCATTTGATATTGAATTTTAAAGCTAACAATTAGTTAGCTATTTTATTTTTACGTTTTATTTAGAGCACTGAAGACTTTGATTATATTTAATTGATTTTTTATTTTCTTGTTAAACGCGTAATCAAAATTTTTTATTTATTTTATTACCAATGAATAAAAAATAAAATATTAATAATATTTCAAGTTATTAACTTATTTATATGTATATAAAAACTATCGAGGCAAATTATCTAGAATATTATTATCTATTTATTTATAATTCAGAAATATCAAATTTATATTATTGATAAAATGCCTTAAGCAGGCTTCGCGCCCTGGATCATCCACCAGCTGGCTCGGGCCCGGCTGCGGCGAACCCTCGCCTTTTCTTTATTATGAAAAGAAAATTATTATTACTCTTCCAATCCAGTTTCTGCTTGACGATTTGTTTATATTCGTAGAATACATAAATGCAAAGAATACATAAATATTTATCTATACATTTCCTATGGGAGAAATCGTAACTTTAAGAATTAATAACTCAAAAAGTTATAAGAATTTCAGGACGAAAATAATTATCCTGTATTCCCTAGAAGATCCTCTTTAACTATATAAAATTTGGTTTTAAAATTCCAACGGGAAGTTGATCAAACAAAGTGTGACTGACCTACAGACGGACATTAGCGAATTATATATATAGATAGATATTAAGGATAGTAGTTAGTGGCTTGGAAATTCAAAAATTATAAGAGAAACTAAAATTTTATACATTTGTTAAGAGACAAGCAACCCAAATGACTATCTCAAAGTCTGTGTGGGCTTACCGGTAACTGACTAAATTACCTGTGCCTTTGAAATGTGAATGAATGAGTTGCTTATCTAAAAATCAACTGGCCAAATGTTTTTAAAAAGAATTCCATTTCTATCATCCCAAGGAGAGTGAAAACGTGTTAGAAGGCAACCCAAAAATCCGTTTACGTTTCAATAAATGAATCAAATCAAAGAAGAAAAAAAAATCACCGCCCTCATGTTTTTGCTTCTGATTTCCCGATTCATGCAAAAGCTTTTAGATAATCACAAACATACCATAAAAGGTTTCGAGTAAGTGGTTTTAAAATGACATGTCACCTGATGATCGAAGTGAAAGATCGATGACAGTAAGTATTTAAGGAAAAAAAAGGATGAAGCTGCCAATCGAGCTTATCTTCTTGCTCTTGGGCCTCAGACAAGTTACGGATTTTTAAATTCGGATTTCATTCAAAAAAACTTCCTATCTTTTGAATTCCAAAATATATTAACATATATAGACAAGAGAAAGTAAAAATGTTGTTTAGTTTCGTTAATTAAGATAGAGATAGAAAAACAAAATACCAGTTTATAATTTCATCGTCCAAAAGTTTTTTTATTACTAGACTGCGCCTAGGCAGGCTGCAACCCTCTTAGCCGCTAATATTTCCACGTCTCGGGCATTGATTGCCATATAAATATTTCAAAAAAATACAACAATCTCGTATAAATATTTTTGTTATAAGTGAAAATTTTCATAGACATTCAACGAACTTTTAACAAGCACTCTTACCAGCAAAAACATGTGGTATGGCGTTTAATTACACCCCTAGAAATTTCGAAGAATATATTGAATTTAAATTACAGTATTTAGAAAATTTAGCAAACCTCTTAATTTTCTTAAAATTTCATGACTATAATTTCTGCGATAATTTCGTCTTGCGTTTATAGAATACCCTACATATTGGGGGTACCGTTGCGATTATCATAACGAAATGAACAGCAATTGTATGAAAAGGGAAATCGCTAAGATTTTAGCTGTAAATAAAAATCAATTTCGATGAGTATATTTCGGAAGCATTAACAGCAATCCTTCATCAGCAGCTAATTCACACTATGAAACCACATAATGTGTCACAAATTGTTTTATCAGAGCGAATTGTTGGATCCCATTAGGGATCGCATCACGTTGGAAATATCACTGTATCAACAATTTGCTCTAATAAAACAATTTGTAACACCTTATGTGGTTTCATAGTGTGGATTAGCTGTTGATGGAGTATTGCTGTTAATGCCTCCGAAATGTACCGATTTTAAAACTCACCGAAATTGATTTTTATTTACTGCCAAAATCTAAGTGATTACCTTTTCCTTATTCATGCACCCCTTTTAGAAATATTTTGATACGAACAGAGGATTAATTCAAACGTCCAAAAAAAGTAGGTGCCACCAAATCAAAATATTTTTTTTTATCTGTTATAATAGGCTCTACATACTAGCATCAATACCCGCTTCCGGCCCTAAATATTTTTTTAATTGTCCTTTTCGGCTTAGAGTTTTAATATTTTAAATTGTATAATTTTTGCAATGGATAGAGTTCAACATGCTTGTTTCTCTGGGCTACCCTTCTAAGATTCAGACGTGCTCTTGGCATTTCTTAGCAGCAACGATCTTGGGTATTTTGCGTAAAAATTTCATTCAAAATACGAATTGAATTTTTTACCCAAAATAATATTGATTAAAGAAAAAGCTATTTCAAATGCTTCAGTGGGGGATAGTATGTGTTATTAGTAATGAAACATAACATAATTTTTAACTATTTTTTATGACTACCTGTCTCGGTTTGTTTTTTTGGCTTCGCTATGGAATTTGATAATGAAATATTATATGCACGAAAAGAATAATATGGATATAAGTACTCTCAAGTTTCATTCAAAAATTCCATTAGAGAAAATAATATTGTTTTAAAATACATCTTCATTGAAGAGTTGGTAAAAGAAGCAAAAAACGGAAGAAGAGAAAATTAAATTCTGATGGGCTTCGCATTTAAAGAGAAAAGAAAGGGTGAAAAAAGTAATTTCTTTTAATTTTAAATAATTAAAAATTAAAGTTGAACCGATGATTAATGGGCCTCTCATTTGTTGAAGAATTTATTCCACTCGAAAACCTCCTCCTTATAGCACTAATCTGCTTTCTTTGGCCGAAACGAAATTTCAGGCTAATGGTAATAATTTAGGATTAGTCATATTCAAATAATATGCAGACAAAGTTTGAAGCAGATTAGCAAATGAAAATATGTGCTAAGCCTTTATTGAATATAATTGATGATATTTCAACAAAGGATTTTGGCAGCGTGTCAAATTTGAATAAGCGAAACGGCTGGCTGGCCATTTTCTATTTTAAGGTGCACAAATTAATAGGAAGACATTAACGAGATTCTTGTTAAAAAAACTGATCGAGTCATTAAAATTTGTGACCTCAATCGAAAATGTAAGAGGGATATTCAATTTTCTGCAACTTGTATTTTGAAGTGAATTCTATATTTATCTAAAAAAAATCTGGAGTGACTGGATACAACTTTCTCTTACCTTTGCTAATGGAAAGCTTGTCACATCAGATTTTTTGTGCCGACATAGTATATTTAGTTTCCGACAGAAAGCTACATTTGAATTCAAGATATAATAAAATTTATAAACATAGACAAATATTTATATTTTGTTACCATTAACTCCTATCTTTCCCATCAAATACAGAAGTAAAGTGTATTTCAATCAATTTTGAAGGCAAAATAAGAATATACATTTTAAAGAGCATCTAAAAAATAATTGATTAATGAATTTTAATCAAAATCGTTGGAGCGAATTTTGAGAAAATTGAAAAAACTTGAAAAAGTACATCAGGAAAGTACTGATACCCTTTGACCGATTTTGTTCAAAAACTTCGTGTTACGTGTCAAGGTGGTACCTAACTTAAATATCAAATTTCAATCTAGCTTTTGAGATATTTTGAGCAGGACCCACTTTTTTGGACTATGAAGACCTCAAAACCTATATCCATCAAAATCTCGACATCGAATTTTTGACATAAATCCTATATATAATATATTTTGCCAGAGGGGTACCTAACATAAAATTTCAATCTCGTCTTTTTCATCAAATATTTGACATGAATCCAATACTTCCTTTCTCTCTATAAATTTATTATACATATATAAGTAAGAGAAAGTGAAAATGATATAGAAATAAAGTATACAGTGGAACCTCGCTTAACGAGCATAATTCCTTTCAGAATCATACTCGTAAAGCGAAACAATAGAGTTCTCCCCATAGAGCTGTACCGTCCATGACACAGACTGATGTACAATAACATGCACACAATCCGGGACTTCCCCTTTCCTTGCCACTCGTTATGCGAAACGTCGCTCGTTAAGCAAGTCATTCTTTTACAATTTGTTTTGCTCTTTATGCGAATTACTCGTTATTGACGGTGCTCGTTAAGTGAGGTTCCGCTGTTTATTGTACAGTATATACAATATGCATATGTTCTATTCAAATTTTCATACTTATTAAGAAATTAAATTAAATTAGAGAAGGCTCCACACATGATCTTAAATGAGTCTGATTAATATGATATTTAAATAATAAATAGAAAGTCTTTTTTATATTATTGTATTTAAAATTTAATATTTAATTCCTAAATAGATATCCATATAAAACTGCTCATTTAAAATAATTTGTTTCCATGAACAATAGCGTAACCATTTCTTTTTCTCTCTTTCTTTTTAATTTCAGGAGGCAGAATTCGAAGAGCTATTTTTATAGCCACATTATCATTTTGTTCGACTTAATGTTCTTTAACAATTTTCTATTTTATTAGAGTTATCTAAATATTTAACCAATTTATATTATAATTCCTTACCGTTTTAAAAGTTACTACAAAAAAAAACGAAAGTTTTTTTATATTTATTTTTTGTTTACTTCAATTTGATACTTAAATTTATAAAAATTGTTTTACTAAATTCTAACTTCAAATTTATTTATACTATAAAAATGATAATTAAACTTTGAATTTAGAAAAATTATAATAATCATTATATATATTAAAATTCCTTTTTCTAAAAGAAAAGGAATCTTATAAGATGCCGATAAATTGGATACCTCTCACTGTCCAATAAAGAATAAATAATAAACTTATTAAATGAGTTGCCGACCCCTGATCCAATTAAAAAAAATTTTTTTCTTACTCACTCTATAACAATTTAATTGATATTCATATGCAAAGCGTCCCATTCCATATGAACGAAATACTCCATCTGAAACAATAAGATAAAATATTTTATTATTTTTCATTCTGATAAATTAACTTCGTATTTGCCTCTCCAAAATTGAAAAGGTAGAGAGAAAAAGTCTGGTAACACATGAACAGGTCTATTCTCTAAAAACAGGCGTTAAAATTTAAAATAATAAATGGGTGTTAACAAGTATTGTAAAAACAATCAGCGTTAAAAAATACTATTCAAATTCACTTCCCCTTGCTTCAAAAAGCTATTCTGTAAAAAAAAATTTAAAGCCAAAGCGTTAACATTTAGTAAATAGTGTTAAAAATTAATGACATATCTAGAAGGGTGGGCTTTAATATTTTAACTTTAAAGCCAAAGCATTAACATTTAGTAAATAGTGTTAAAAATTAATGCCATATCTAGAGGGTGGCTTTAATATTTTAACTTTAAAGCCAAAGCGTTAACATTTAGTAAATAGTGTTAGAAATTAATGCCATATCTAGGAGGTGGCTTTAATATTTTAACATCGTAAATGGCGTCCTTAACCTAAAAAGTAAGGTTATGATTTTGATAGCTTTGAAATAAAAGCAACATGTTAACGTCGCTGTTAAAACTTTGCTATTTTTTTAACACTGATTGTTTCTACATTACTTTTTAACACCCATTTGTTTATTTTAAATTTTAACGCCTGTTTTTAGAGAATTGACCTGGAAGTGTCTTATTTCAAAATTTATTTGTATAAGTAAATTTATTATCCCATTTAAGTCTAATTAATTTTTGATGTATGCTAAAACGTTAAAACATGTTTGAATTGTATATTGATATTAAATTTTCTTATTGTAAAAAAAAAAAAATCCAAGTTACAAAAGAATTCTTTGACTACTCGTGTTGCATTTTTGGAAGAATAAATAAATAATTCATTAATAGGTAACAGTAGAAGATGACAGTACAGTTCCTATTCTTTTATGTTTCTACTTTAGGAATTAAGCTTTTATTAAGTGACAATGTAAGCTACTTAAAAAAATCCTCCTTGGAATTAATTTCTGGCAACGTTCAACGTTTTCAAAATGAGGTCAAAAGCGATATGGCTTTTCACTGATCACGATTTATCATCAGCTTATATAGTTTGAGCATAATTTCGTTCCAAGGAGGGAAGAACAAAAAGTTAATAATTTTATTTTTAATTAAATTATAGAAAAAAATCTGGTGTGACTGGCGCACAGCACACAACTTTCTCTTACCCTTCGGTAAGAGAAAGTTGTGCACTGTGCTGGTCACACCAGATTTTTTGTGTCGAGATATATTTAGTTTTCCATAGTACCTTAGTTTCAAACTTGCATTTTAAATGTTGATTGCTTGAAATAAACTATGGTTATTTTTCAAAATTTTAATCTCATATTTGGACATTTTATACACAATATAGATTCGTAAATAAATACAAAATTTCATAAGAATTGGAAAAAAAAATTTTAAATGCCTAAAAGTTCTAAAGGGGACCCCCTTTTGAATCGAAATTAACATACAAATCCCTATAGGAAATTAACATTGGTCAAATGCGAAGATAAGGTAGAAAAATTTAAAACGCGTAGAAAGAGAGAAGATAGTTTTGTGAGAGAGAGAGATATGTTTTCTCCGAAAAAAAAAAATGGGCGTTTAAATAATAATTGATTTTTAATCTAATAAAAAAGAAAAAGATTTAAATTCGGTTACCATGGCAACCATTTATTTCTCCTATCTTTCCTATGAAGCACAAGAGTAAAGTGTGCTTCAAACAATTTTGAGGGCAAAACGAGAATATACATTTGAAAGAGCATCTAAAAAATAATTGATTTTTGAATTTTAATCAAAATCGTTAGAGCGAATTTTGAGAAAATCGAAAAAAAACTGAAAAAGTACATCAGTAAAGTACTAGTACTTTTTGGCCGATTTTGATTAAAAGCTTATTTTGTCGGTCCCGGGGGTGTTTAACTTAAATATAAAATTTCAGCCTCCTAGCTCAATTCCTTCATGCTTAAAATTGAACACACACACACACACACACAGACAGACAGACAGACAGACAGACAGACAGACAGACAGACAGACAGACAGACAGACAGACAGACCATGTCGCGAAAACCACTTTTTTGGATTCAGGGGACCTCAAAACGTGAAGATCCATCAAAATCTCGACATCGAATTTTTGACATGAAACCAATACTTTCTCTCTCTATATATTTCATATATAGGGTACGAGAAAGTAAAAAGGAGAAACAACGAAAATATATTTATAATTATTTATTTATTTTGGACCAATGGTAGACAACTTCTAGCTAAGTAGGGCCTGCTAAAAATGGCCTTGGATATTATTTGAATTATTTTATTTTTACTTTCTCTTACCTATATATGTCTTTATATATATATAGAAGAACACATGTATATATATTATGTATACCCCAAAAGCCTCAAAAAGAGGTAAGGGGAAAAAATGGAATAAATAAATAAATAAGAGGGAAAATATTGGATTCATGTCAAAAATTCGATGTGGAGAATTTGACGAAAATACACGTTTGAGTTCAAAAAAGTGGTTCCCGAAACATTGTGTTTAATTTTAGCATAAAGAAATTAAACTACAAGGTTGAAATTTTATATTTAAGTTAGGTACCTTCCCGGACACTCAAAATAAGCTTTTGAACAAAATCGTCGAAAAAGTACTAATACTTTACTGATGTACTTTTTCCAGTTTTTTTCGATTTTCTCAAAATTCCCTCCAAGGATTTTTTTTTAAATTCATAAATCAACTATTTTTTAGATGCTCTTTAAAATGTATATTCTCAATTCGCTCTCAAAATTGTTTGAAGCACACTTTACTCCTGTACTTCTTAAGAAAGATAGCAGAAATGATTTATAAATTTTATTCTAATATATCGGCGGAAACTAAATTTATTTCGACACAAAAAATATAGTGTGTGAGCACAGAACACAACTTTCAATTACCAAAGGTAAGAGAAAGTTGTGTGCTGTCCAACCAGATTAATTTTAATATTCCAATTCTTAATTTACTATTTTATTAATTATTCGAGTTTAAAAAAATCTTTATTTTCAAAGAATTCAAATTTTCAGAATAAACAACGATTTATTATTATACTAGTAACATCAACTCACTATATTAATAAGAACCTGACAACACCCACGTTCATATACCATGGGGAACATAAACATTTGCACCCTGAGCCATTTGAAAGACGCCTACTGTTAGGCAGCCCAATTGACTCACCACTACATATGCACTGTCTGTGTGAATTTACCTGAGGTAGGGGTTCTGAGGGTCTTTTAGGATAGACCATAAACCATCCCTTTGGACAATAAATAAATTTTAAATAAAGAATTTGCGAATTCCTCTTCTAGACACCGAAAAAAAACTTAAATTCAATTTTTAGCTTTTAATGTTTGCTTTTGTTTAATTCGTAGGGTTGGAGAAAAACAAAAAAAAAAAAAAAACTCAAAATGTGTGTACTTTTTTCAGTATCTCGCTTATATCTCTTAAACTAAGCATATTTTGTGCACTCCCCCATAATAAATTAGAAAGAGTATAAAATTTGGTTGATAAAACGAATTTTCAGACCAAATATTAACCGAGATTGGGCTGATCAAAATTTCTTTTTTTCATTTCTAAATACTTTGAACTTTTTTCAGTTTTTCGCTTATATCTCGGAAACTAAACATATTCTGTGCATTTTAATACATAATAAAGTTGTAGAGCATTAAATTTGCTAAGATTGGGTTAATAAATCGAATATTTACACCCAATATTAACCGAGATACGGCCGATTAAAGTTAGACCAAGTTCCTCGAAATGTAAAACAAATAGAAACTTTGATCGACGGTATATCGGTTAATATTGGGTCTAAATACGCGTTTTAATAACGAAATTTTAGCAAATTGAATGCTCTACAACTTTGTATTGTACTCTGGTGCACAAAATATGCTTAGTTTATGAGATAGAAAACAAAAATAAAAAAATCTGGTGTGACTGGCGCACAGCACACAACTTTCTCTTACCTTCGGTAATCGAAAGTTGTGTTCTGTGCTTGTCACACCAGATTTTTTGTGTCGACATATATTTAGTTCCCGACAGTACGGAACATTTGAATTCAGATGTAAAATTTATAAGTATGGGAAAATATTTATATTTTGTTACCATGGCAACCATTTCTCCTATCCTTCCCTATGAAATACAAGAGTAAAGTGGTCTTCAGAAGATTTCAATCGCAAAATGAGAATATACATTTTAAAGAACATCTAAAAAATAATTGATTTTTGAATTTTAAAAAAAATCGTTGGAGCAAATTTTGAGAAAATCGAAAAAAACTGAAAAAGTACATCAGTAAAGTACTAGTACTCTTTGGCCGATTTTGATTAAAAGCTTATTTTTCCGGTCCCGGGAGGTGTTTAACTTAAATATAAAATTTCAACCTCGTAGCTCAATTCCTTCATCCTTAAAATTGAACACACACACACACACACACAGACAGACAGACAGACAGACCATGTCGCGAAAACCACTTTTTGGATTCAGGGGACCTCAAAACGTGAAGATCCATCAAAATCTCGACATCGAATTTTTGACATGAATCCAATACTTTCTCTCTATATATATATTACATATATACATAGGTAAGAGAAAGTAAAAATGAAAAAGTTCTAAAATTTTGAGGTTTTTGCAACCCCCTCTCCCACTCCCCCCAAGTTAGTACAGGGTCCTCGAGGTCAAAAACTTTGGATAGATCCTAGAGTACCCCCAAATAACCTGTAAAAATTTCTACAAGCAAAGGGCTCAACACATTATTAATAAATAAATATGCCCTCGGGGCATGGCGTAGAGGTTAGCGTGCTAACCTCATATTCCAAACGTCGCGGGTTCGGACCCCAGGCAGTCCGATGATTTTATTTAAGGCACTTGGATACCAAATGGCTTAAATAAGAATGCCTGGACCCCATATATGTATATTTATCAATAACGGATATCGTAAAAAGTCTTATATGGCCTCAGTTGCCGAAAAGACTGTGTGAATGTGTGTGTGAGTGTGAGTGTGAATGAGAAAAAAGTGTGAGTGTTTCGATTTAAAAAAAAATAAATAAATAAATATTGTCTATATGTCCGGTGTTCATATTATTTTGTCTTATTCGACGTAGCGGGGGGGGGGGTTCAAATCTCCCCCTTAGGACCCAAGCCATGACTAGATATTTAAGATATATAATACAAATTAAATTTCATATAGGGTAAGAGAAAATAAAATATTGATAATTTACTCTAGCTAAAAAAAAAATTAAAAAAAAAAACGAATTATAAATACCCTAAAAAAAATATTTCAAAAAATTACAATATTACAAATATCATCGTGATATTATAAAATATAAGTCCATCATAACTTATACATTTAAATATCTGGGCAACAAATGAATAGGCCAGAATTAATAGATTTTCAAAGTCTTAAATGGCCTAAGTTGCCGAAAAGACTGTGCGAATCTGTGTGTGAATGTGAGTGGAAATGAGAAAAAAGAATGAATGTTAAAAAAAAAAAAAAAAAAATTACATCTGAATTCTAATATACCGGTATCAGAGGAAACTAAATATATGCCAACACGAAAAAATCTGGTGTGACAAGCACAGAACACAACTTTTGATTACCAAAGATAAGAGAAAGTTGTGTGCTGTGCGATCAGTCACACCAGATTTTTTCTTAATAAGAATATTTTAACACCCGAGATATTATTATAAAGGTCTATAGATATCGGAGAAATTTTATTAAAAATTGGGATAGTAGGCGTCTTTCAAATGGCTCAGGGTGCAAGTTTCGTCCAAAATTTGAAATAAGTTAATTTTTTCCAAATAACAAGATGAAATTAAAAAAAAAAGTTTAAATATTGAGATAAAAAAAAGGCTACGCTATATTGCTGAAAAGAGGTGGTTTATGGTCTATCCTAAAAGACCCTCAGAACCCCTACCTCAGGTAAATTCACACAGACACTGCATATGTAGTGGTGAGTCAATTGGGCTGCCTAACAGTAGGCGTCTTTCAAATGGCTCAGGGTGCAAATGTTTATGTTCCCCATGGTACAAATTGATGTTTATACGAATAAAACGAATGAAGGTTCAGTAAATATCCCATGAGGTTGTTCAAATTTTTCAGAGAACAAATAGTATAAACAATATATATATCTGTCCATTAGTTTATTTTATTGAGTCCAACACCCTACTTAAGAACACATCTCTCAATTAAAAAAAGAGAAAGGATTATAAATAATAAAAAAATTTATTATCCCCAAAGACATAATCATATGATGTGCTCCTAAAGACAAAAGAATTATGTATTTTTTAATGTTTCGAACTAGGACATTCTTAAATAAATCATCAAAATCAATATTTGGGTGTCACGTACAAAGTCAGAAAACTCATAAAATAACGGAGATAATGAATCCAAGAGTTAAGTTCATTGCTCGGGGCACACAGCACTCCTTGAAGAATTAAAATGAAATTAATAAAAAAAAAAAAAAAGAGAAAGAAAAATGGTTCAAGACGTTAACAAATTATATAGATTAGCATATGAAATTTATTTTTATTAAAAAAAAAAATTGTTTGGGTTTAAAAGAGAAATAACATTATTGTTTTCTAATCTTTTTTAATGCTACTGTTTTGATTTCGATCTAATAAATTAAAGTTCTCTGTTGAAAATTAATTAATTGTGACTAAGAAAAAAATATTTTATTGGCGAAGGGAATTTTCAATTCGCTTGTTTATGTTATAATGTTTAAAGTGTGTAATTTGTTTGGTATGAAAGCTTTTTATTGGGTGTTTTTAAGGCGCAGGCTTTGCGGGGTCGAACACCAGGGCCGAAGTCAGGAGGGGGGGGGGGTCAAACCCCTCCTGAAAAGAGAAATATATAAAGAGAAACATAGTGTTATTGAATAAAATTTTAAATACAATTAGAAATTATAATAAATATTTTAATTCAAGATTTATATATAGATCATGGGTGTTGGTCCATGAAGTAATTATGTTTTTGTTTATGCTCTAATGCAGTGTTTCCCAACCTTTTGAAGTCCACGGCGCCCCAAAGGTGCGTTGGGAATAACATTACACACTAGGGGCACCCTTCCTTTTTTCCTCTAGCAAAACGAAATTTTAAAGCTAAATTTTTTCCCGCACTCCGAAAAATTTTTGCCGCTTGCGTTTTAATCGGGCAACGGATTTTTAAATTTATGCTGCCCTGCGGATAATTTTTTTTACCCTTCTGTAAAAATCATTTGACCTTTTTTTTATTTTAGCAAAGCTAAATTTTTCCTCACCCCGGGTAATTTTTGCCACTTGCGTTAAAATCATTTTACCTTTTTTACTTTCTCGTATAGAGAAAGTATTGTAATCGTAAAAAAATTCGACAAATTCACTGTTTATATTTACATGTTTTTTAATGACACCTGCATGATTTTGTTTTGATTTTTTTATCAAAATTAACGAAAAATGTCGTTTTCTTCTGTGATTATTTCAAAAATCATTATATTATTATAAATCATTATTCAGGCTAGGTGAAAGGCGAGGAAAAAAATCCGCAGACAGTTATATTTCATTATTTTTATTCCATCATGTTGACGTTTCGATCCCGGTCGGGATCATTCGGGATCGAAACGTCAACATGATGGAATAACATTAAACGAAATACAACTGGCTGCGGATTTTCTTCTCCTTTCACCTATCCTGATTGAACTACCAGCTACAAGCCCTACGTATTTACTTATTAAATCATTATTATTCCTATCATCTTCCTCGCCTTGAATCTGCCACTGCCTCTCGGTCTTTCCTCCACCAAAAATTTCGGGACTTTCTCCTTAAAAAAATCCAAAGACTTCTACTTTACTTATGTACTTTTTTATTTATTTATTTTTTTTGTTTTGACTTCCTCAAAATTCACTCTAAAAATTTTGTTTAAATTGACTGAATAGTAATAATTCTGAGAGTCCCCACCAATTTTTAATTTTTAATTATTTATATGTCGATAAGTCCAGCCAATATTAGTGCCAATAATTTATTATTATTATTATTATTATTATACAATATATTCATTGTAAATGAAAAGGATTCACTAAATAAAAAAAAAAAATTGTCTCTTTATAACTTAGTCTCTTACAAATAGAACCGCTTCTTTAGAAAACCAACTATACGATAATACGTAACGCCCAAATGGGTGCCCACCACAAAAAAAGTTTGTTGTTTCATTTAACGGGCAAAAAATTCTAAAATAAATGTTATAAATAAATAATATATGAATAAGATAGAAGGAGATATGTTTATTTGAGAAAACATACACAGAAAGAAAGAGAGAGAGAGAAAGATGGGGGAAATAGAGGAGAAGGAAGGGGGAGGGGAGGGGAGGGGGTAGATTGATATGTCTATTTTTGTGTGTGGGTTGTGAGAAAAATTTTATCATCTCGTAGCAAAGTTTCTTAGTTTGAGAAATTGTATTTCAACTCTAATTTTTACTTTCTCTTACCCTATATATGAAATATATAGAGAGAAAGTATTCGATTCATGTCAAAAATTCGATGTCGAGATTATAATGGATCTTAACCTTTTAAGGTCCCCTGAATCCATAAAAAGTGGTTTTCGCGACATTGCCTGTGAACAAAATATCTCAGGAACTATAGAAGCTACGAGGTTGAAAATTTATATTTAAGTTAGGCACCCTCCCAAGGGGTGAAAATAAGCTTTTGAACAACATTGGCCAAAAAGTACTAGTACTTTACTGAGGTTCTTTTTCAGTTTTTTTCGAAAATTCGCTTCAACAATTTTGATTAAAATTCATAAATCAACATTTTTTTAGAATCTCTTTAAAAAGTATATCGGTCACATTTTTCGTGGAAATCTTTTGAAGTACACTTTGCTGATGTACTTTTACAATTTTTTGCAACTTTCTCAAAATTCGCTCAAACGATTTTGTTTAAAATTCATAAATGAACTATTTTTTAGATGCTCTTTAAAAAGTATGTAAATGAAATTTTTCGTGAAAATCGTTTGAAGTACACTTTACTGATGTGGAAGCATTCAGTCGCCATCTATGAATCGCGCGGTCAAGTTTGAAACTAAGTTGCCTTGGGAAACTTAATATATCTCGACACAAAGAATCTGGTGTGACCAGCACTGTGCACAGCTTTTTTCCGAAGGGT
Source organism: Euborellia annulipes (assembly GCA_023213315.1). Classification (NCBI taxonomy): domain Eukaryota; kingdom Metazoa; phylum Arthropoda; class Insecta; order Dermaptera; family Anisolabididae; genus Euborellia; species Euborellia annulipes. Next base: position 156,950 of record JAKCPI010005477.1, read on the forward strand.
AAGATTAGAAGTGACAAAAAATAGACTACGTTCAAAACTGATGATTAATTGTATGTTGGATAAGAAAAGTTTGGACAAACAGACCCTAAATATTTAAATGAGGAAGGGGAGCGAGGACATAGAGCGGTTGTTCATTCTATAATAGAAACTATCGACGATGAAATATCGATAAACAAGAACACTCTTCGACTTAAAAAAAAAAAGTAGGAAAGAATTTACAGTAGTAAATTCAAAGGGTGGATTTTTTTGACATTAAACATTTTAATAGTAAATAAACATGAAAGATAATAAGTTGAAACAATAAAATAAAAAAACAAACAAACATTAAAATAAATTAAAATCTGCGTCGATTTAAGGGAGTAAGCATTCACTATCTGAAATAACCTAAAAACGGAACGTTTTAAAACCGGAAGTGCTAGGGACCAAAACGTATTTTTCGCTGAACCAGTTTTTTATGCTGAATACGTATATGTAATCATTATTTATCTACAACCTTTAGTTCAGGCCGTAATTTTTGAGGCATCACCTCTATAAATATGCAGATAGTTATAGAAAAATAAGTTTCAGTACAATCTGAAGTGATTTAGTGATGAAAAACAGGGTTAAAATTTTAGAAAATCAAATTTTTTCAGTTTTTTTTAGCTTTGGACACCCCTAAAAATTTTTTACCATCCCTGAATCGCATATTTATGATATTCTGTAGTTCTTTAAGGCTCTGTTCTAGGATGCAATTGTCTTTGAGGAAATAAATAAAATTTATGCTACAAAATTTATTTCCAATCATAAAAATCGGGAAAATTTTAAATTCATTTAATGCTGAACCCGAATAATCGGATTGAAAATATAAATTGACATTTCTACATTTTCCAAAAATGTTCTTCCAAGAGGAGGTGTTCTAAAATCTAGTAAATAATACCTGTAAATTTGGATGTTAAAAAAAAGAAGGAAATTGCTTTTTGCATACTCCTTCATTGAGTTGTTAAATTTATTTAAATGAATGAATAAAAAAAAGTGAATAATTCAAATAGTCATGAACAGCCAATTAAATAATTGATTTATGAAACCTGAACCGATTATTCTTTAAATCATCTCTATATATATAAAGAGAGA
>JAKCPI010005479.1:0-57462 GCA_023213315.1 Euborellia annulipes
TTTTCATTTTTATTTAATTTTTCATTTCTTTTATTCTTTTAATTATTTAATATTTATTTTTAATTTAATATCTGCATTATATAAACTAAATAGATTATTCGTTTTATTAAGTCATTCACAATTTCCTTCACTTTGAATTTTTTTCTTTTTCCTTTATTTTTAATTAGTTTTTGTGTTTTGTTTTAAAATATTTTTCAATTATTCCTAGTTTTTAAAATGATCATTTACTGAATTTTTAAAATTCTTATTCCTATGTAGATTGAACTTTTAAGGAAGGGTCAAATAATTGAATATGAATAGGGAGAAAATTTAATCTGACCATTTTTGTTTAGAAGTAGCTATTTATATAAATAATTTTTAAAGTTAGATGCAAGCAGAATCTTTACCTATCTTCTATGTTTTATAATGTATTTTATCATCTTCTTAATCTTAAATCTTTCTGTAATTGTTTAAGTAAAACTTTATTAAATGAATTAATCTTATTTATTTTTCATTTTAGATGTGATTTGGACCAAAAGACTTCTCTTCACAGCATGTTTTTAGAACTCAGAAGGAATACAATATCCAGAATCATATATATATATATATATATATAAATATATCATAGAATTTTATTTTTGTTCATCTTATTAGAAATGAAATTACTGATAGTATATAAAAAAAAGGAAAGAAAATAATTCAGCATTTTTAAGGCAGAATGTTTCAAAGAAAATGCAAGCTATTAGATATCATTAAACAAGGTAAGACTTAATTAGCAAATATATTAATATAAAAAAAAATGGAAATAAGACGAATTTTTATTTAATTTTAAATTAACACTGGGCGCCAGGGACTAATCTTTTAAGAAAAACATTTCTAAATCAATTCAAATAAAGAAGTTAACAAAGTTTAAGGAATTGTTCTTGATCGACAGTTCTTAAACTATCAAAAATCAAACTGAATTTATTTATTTTTTTAGGGTAACTTTGGTTTTATGGAAATTTTTAAATTTGAATTGTCATTTGAGACCAACAAAAATTATGTTTCATTTTTTTATTTCTATATCAGAATTCCTTCCAAGATTCTTCTTGTCGTTGATGCAAGTCAACTCAACGTCATCTCACTTTGCCATTTGGGGAGTATATTTATTTTCATCACTCTAATTTTCCACATTTCCCATTATCATATTATTAATTAGTAACTATTATGTCTTTATAAGGTAGTAAGGTGGTCCATGAGTTGATAAATGATAAAATTTGGGTTCTATTTTTATTTATTTCTCTATCTAAAAGACAAATTTGTTTATTTCTTGACTTTTGAATTGTAAAATAACTTTTTAATTTCTTTAATCTATTAATTTGCAAATTTTCTTAAATTTCCTATATTACAATATACTATTTATTAATATTTTATATATATATTATATATTATATATATATAATTATAATATAATTTATTGAGAGAAAGGTAGAAATTAAATTAAAATATAGCAGATATTTTTTTATAATTATTTAAGTGACAAATTTTTATTAAACTATTTAATTAATTAATTTTTTATTTTAGATGTGATTCGGATCAAAAGACATTCCTTTCAACTGATATGTTTGGAGCTCAGAGAGAACACTATCTCTTATCATCTTATCTATATATACATGTATATATAATAAATAAATAAAATAAATAATATATCTATCAAGAAATTTTCAGAGAGGAAAATCTGAAGCTGTTTTAAGCCAGAATGTTTAAAAAAAAACCCAGCGAGATGAAATATAATGAAACAAGGTACAGTGAGGGGCAATATTAAGTCCCACCCATGCGTTTTCTACTTGTGATTATTTCATTGTTTTTAAAAAAATAGTACATATTTTTTAATGGAAACTTTCATAGTTCAAACCTAGAAAGGGCAATAAAGATTTTCATTTTCTTTTATAAAAACAATGAAATAATCACAAGTAGAAAACGCATGGGTGGGACACTGTACACCTTAATAATCTAATACAATAGTTTGATCAACAGACATTAAAAAATGTAAAAACCTAAACGAATTTTTTTTTATTTTAAATTAGCTCCGTGTAGTAGTAGGTAAAGCAAGTAAAATTAGACTGCTGCAAACACTGATCTTTTCCATCTTTTTGTATAGGTCCGAGACGTGTTCTAAGAAAAAGCCAAGACCGCATAAACGCCTTTTACCATTAAATGTGGCGCTGGAGACGACTGCTCAGGATTCCTTGGGCGGCCCATCACACCAATAGCTCTATCCTCGAGGAGCTGGGGGAGAAAATGAGCCTCGAGGCAATTGTTTCCGATCGAATCCTGCATATTGCCATGACACGTCAACTTGACGCTTACTACCACGAGAAGCGAAGAGGAAGTCAATCTCTTGTTATTCTCATCTGGTGAGTTTATTTATTTTCTTACCTTTCCAGTATCATATGTGACCGTCCACATGAAAAGGTACCAAATCTTCATCGGGGTCAAAATTGAATTTTTATTCTTTCTGTTCAGAACACATCCTGCTGAACAAGACGGTATTTTTATTAGTATTTTTTTTATCATTTTTTTTTTTTGGAAGATGAATTTTTAAAATTTTGGTTATGAAAAACCTAGTTTTGAGAAAAATGAGTTTAAAGTTTGTTTTTACCCCTTTTCTCTTATCTCACCTTTGTCTTGTTTTTTCATTTTTTTTTATATAAAATACATCGATTCTGATGAATTGAATATTTCATTATACGAGTATAAGATGAAGAACTAGAGAATCGGAATCAGTAATAAAAAAAAATAGATTTTTTTGTTGAACTTTTTTAGTAAATCCTCTTTCCTAAAAATTTAGCCAAGTGAAGATTTGTAAACTTTTCATGGGAACGGTCACACATATATATCGCCTGCTGAGAATCATGGAGGCGAAAGTCTGAAATTCAACAATTAAAGAAAAGGCGTTTGAAAGTTTTATAAACATATAGATTACATTTAAATAGCCAGGCAACAAATGAATAGACCAGAATCAATGGCAAATAATGGAAATATATTTGCGCCACTTTGGCAAAAAAAGAGAAGACGTTTTAAACCTCTTTTGGTAGACTTAACTCAAAAATTGAATTTTTAGACTTTCGCCACTATGATTCTCAGCAGGCAATATATGTTTATGGAAGGGTGTTGATGATAAACTTTACGGTCTATTTTGCGTGGTACACAGAAATAAATGAATACCTTCGTACAGAAACAATATTGGTTTATTTATTCGTTAATTTTTACTTCAACAATACTACTATGTCAACATAAACAAACCCCTGTCAATATAAACATTCACCGTCACAATGGATTCCCACCACACACACACACACACATTCACACATTCACTTACACCTACCCATTCACTTACACCTACCCACACACCCCCTGAATCTATGATTCCTATTTTTGTAAGGTGGCTTCTTAGGATGTATGGGCCGATGTTCTTTGTGAAGCCGTCTGCCAGATTTTCTATAGATTTCACATATTCAAGTTTTTTCTCTTAAAAATAATATAATATTTTAAGAAAAATTTTTTTCTTAAAATCGAATTAAATTTGTAAAAGTCATACTAGGACAAAATCAATAAGGAGGTGCCATCTAATGATTAATTTAAGAACTTAGTTGATTGGTCTTTTAATAGATTGTTCTATATTATTTTTTAATATCAATTCTGCTATGGACACAGAGCGGTCATCAGCTTAGAGAAGGCACCTCCGTTATGTATAACGTCCCTAAGGCATTTGATATAAATAGACTAAGCCCACCTACTATATCCTGTGAGTACTTTCTAAAAAACAAAATTATTCAAAAAACTGTATTATGTAATTTTCATCTTTGTTTATATTTTTGTAAATTAAATTTTAAAGCGCGGCACTGAAGATGATGTGTGTTCTACGCATCGAAATATCTGCCAAATAAAAGGACGTCAGGTGGAGCTATAAATTTGCTGGTTATTACTCTCCAACCCCTTTACTTTAAAAAAAATATAATTCTATAATGTACTCGTGTACCCAGGGGGATGGGCAAGTTTATCAAAAAGGGTGTAAATCACCCCTTCTGTTAAAAAAATAGTATTTTTCTTTGAAAATGGAATTTTAAAATAGAAAATTTTTTTTTTTTTGTAAAATTTTTCCATTAAGTAAATGGATTACTTTCTCTCCCTCCTCACCCTCCACTCTCTCTGAATGCGTGCTTTTTTTCGCCCTAACGAGGCGTTCCCCCCCCCCCCCCCCCTACATACAAGATGTCTGGCTACGCCCATGTACTTACCTGTATACCCGTCCTTCGTTTCGTGAATTTATTTCCTTTGTAGTTTTAGATATAATTCGAACCCCTCGGCTCACACATCCCCTTATAGATAGATTTTCATTAATTCAGATTCAATTATTAAAATGAATTAATGAATAAAATTCCATTTTTTTTTCTCATTAAAACATTTTAGAATTTATTTAACTTTTAATGTTACTTGCCCAAATAAGATTAATTAAATAATTATATCCAAATATAAATATTCCAATATTCTGTAGATGAAAAGAATATTTGGGAAAGGATTACCGGATAAATAAAACAATTATTTAATAAATAATCTTTATTTAATATTTAAAATATAATAGAAGCGGATAAAAAATAATAAATAAATATTTCTTTGTTTCAGAAGAGAGAGCATCCATGTTCGTCATCAACATGATCAAAGAAAGATTATTTACGCAAATGGAAAGTATTTTTAAATAAGTATAATTGTGAGCCGATAGAAGAAAGCAAGTGATTTAGTTTGATTCACCTCGAGCAAGGGGCCAGTCGATTGAACTCATCTCTGCAAAGTTCCTCTCTTCTATTGCGATAACATTACATTAAAACATCACACACTCTAATTAAAAGGTATTTATTATTTGCATATTTCATTTCAACTCTGTTTTTCTTCAAATAATAAAATTTTTATCCTTTACAGGGGTGATTGTAGCTAGAGGCTCTCTTGTCCCTTCATCACCGACCCTGTCGTTTGAGCATCATCATCTGAGCGCACTTCGAGGCTCTCTCTCGTCCTCTGCTCTAGGTAAGTCCTGAGCCTGACAATTTCAATTTATTAGATATCATAAATATTAATTACATTTTTTCCTGGGAAAGATCATAGTCTCTCTTTTAATATCTCATGTTCACCTCCACACTGTCTGAATGCATGCTTTTCCTAAGCAGTTTCTCCACTCGCATAAATTTAAAAAATTAAAATGATTTTTTTAAATTTTGTATACTATTCTCAGTCGTAACATGCTACTTACCTGTATACCCGTCTTTCGTTTCGTGAATTTATTTCCTTTGTAGTTTTAGATATAATTCGAACCCCCTCTGCTTACGCACCTCCTTATAGATAGATTTTCATTGTTCAGATTCAATTATTAAAATAAATTATTGAAAAAAATTCCATTTGTTTTTCTCATTAAAACATTTTAGAATTTTATTTCTGTTTGTTTAAAGGTCCCCCCCCCCCCCTAGTAATTTTCCCATTCTACAAATTTTTTCCCGATATACTTATTTATATAATGTTTGATTGAGGAAAAAATAATTCAAATTTTTTTTCACTTGCAGTTTTTAAAAAAATCTAATTTCTTCCTACTTCATTTTTTTGGCAGAGAGACATTCTTAAAAAAATTTCACAATTGATTCATAATCTATTCGTATTTTACTTGAACAAGTAGCCATATTATTTTTTTTTTTTATAAACAAATAAATAATATTTTTTAGGAGTAAATTTTTGAAAATTGAAAATATTATTTTGTGGTCTTTTTTCTCAGAGTTCTTACCTATATATTAGATAAGGGGGTTCTTAACACGGGGTGGGTCCACCCCCAGAGTTGGGAGAAAGCATTTTGAGGGGTGCTAGTCGATTTATCAACAACTTGAAAATTTACAAACGTGAAACCTTTTTTTTTTTTTTGATCGGCAGGTTATAGTGTTTTTCACACTGGGAGGCGCGGACTAGTCTAATAGGAGGCGCGAATATCAGGCACAGCAAGCAATTTTCCAAATTATTGCTAGATTTATAAATAAAATAATAAATGACAATAAATAAAAAAAAAAAAAATTATATAAATTTTTTTTTTTAGCATTAAAAACTTTTGTTTTTGTATTATTTTATAAAAGGGATGGAGGAGGGAGGCGTCATACGATTAAATATTTTTAAGAAAGATTTGGTAACAAAAAGATTGAAAACCACCGTTATAGGGGGTGCGAGATTATATTTTAAGCCTCTCTTTAAAGATACGATAGAATTTAATTATATTAGATAATGAAAAAAAATATTGCCTCCTCTAGAGCTTTTTAAGGGTGTGTAAATAAAATATTCTAATATACTGTAGTTAAAAGGGATATTTGTAAAAAGATTAAGGGATAAATAAAACAAATATTTAATAAATTAATCTTCATTGAATATTTAAAATATGACGATAGAAGAAGTTAAAAATAAATATTTCTTTGTTTCAGAAGAAGGAACTTAGAAAAAAAAACCATGCAGTCATCATTATTAGGAGCAAAGCAAAGCACAAGATTTTCAGTTGCATTTACCTCGAGCAAGAATCCAGACGATTGATCTCATCTCCCTGCTTCTCCTCTATGCCTAGATATTCTTCACACAAACCACTTTTCTCAAACCTAAAAGGTATTTATAAAATGCATATTTCACTTTGTTATTTTTTTCCTTATCATTTCGTTACAAAATTATCTATTATTTTTAATTATGTAAACTGAGGGTGGTAAGGGGTGTACATTTTTCATTCTAATTAAAATATTATTATTTTTCTTTAAAAATCTCTTTCTTCTAGTTAACACATATACACATTTTTTGTAAAATTTTTTACATTAAGTAAATAGATTACTTTCTCTTCCTCCTCACCCTCCACACTGTCTGAATGCGTGCTTTTCTTAAGCAGTTTCTCCACTCGCATCCCCTATTTATAAATTTAAAAAATTAAAATGATTTAAAAAAAATTTGTTTACATTTCTGAGTCGTAACATGCTACAAGCGTGTATATTCGTCATTCGTTTTGTGAATATATTTCCTTTGTTTGTATTTTTAGATATAATTCGATTTCCCTCTGCTCTCGCATCCCCTTATAGATATTCATTAATTCACGTTCAATTATTAAAATAAATTAAAGAATAAAATTCCATTTTAGAATTTTATTTGAAAAATAATTTTGTTACTGTTTGTTTAACCCCCCCCCCCTCTATTTAATTTATTTTCCAACTCTACAAATTTTCTTAATATACATAATGTTTGATTGAGGAAAAAAATTCAAATTTTTTTGACTTGCAATTTTTTAAAAAATCTAAATTTTTATCTAAATTTTTTCCTACTTCATTTTCTTTTTTTTTTGGCTTTTTTTTTTTTTTTAAACATTCACACTTTTTTTCTCATTCACACTCACATTCACACAGACTTTTCGATAACTTAGGTCATTTAAGACTTTTAACGATACTCAGTATGTTTAATATATCAATTGGGGGTCCAGACATTTTTATTTAAGTCATTTGGTATCCAAATGCCTTAAATAAAATCATCGGACTGCCTGGGGTCCGAACCCGCGACGTTCGGTATAGAAGGTAGGCACGCTACCAACTACTCCAAGCCCCGTGGACTTTTTTGGCTTTTATACAAAAGAGATAATTGATTGTTTAAAAATAATAAATAAAATTTTTAAGGAGTAAGCCTAAATTTTTGGAAATTGTTCTTAAAATATTCTTTTGTCGACTTTTTTCTCACAGAGTTCTTACCTATATTTTTGATTATTCGTTCTTTTCTCGGAGTGGGCCCAACCCCAGAGTGGTGAGAAATCATTTTGAGGGGTTCTTACAGTAGCGTAACGTTTTTTAGCTGGGCCCCCCGCAAATTTTATTTCGGGCCCCATTATTAGACCATACAAAAAATATTTTTAAAATACCGTATATCCCTGAACCCTGAGGGCCCCGGGCCCTCTCAAAGAGAAATTTTCATTATTTTTTACCGTTTTTATCTGAGCCCTGAGGGTCCCGGGCCCTCTCAAAGAGAAATTTTCATTATTTTTTTTTTAATCTAAATTTTTCCGTTTTTATCGGAGCTACAGTCGCCCGAGGGCCCCCAAGGTCCGCCCCCCCCCCGCATCGCGGGGTCTGCGGGGGCGTACGTTACGCCACTGGGTTCTAATCTATTTATACAAACCTTTCTATAAAATTTCATCTTTTTAAGTAAGAACAACGGATCTCGTAATTTCTTTCCTGGACAAAGGATTTACGGATGGCATGTATTTATAATCAAAAAATTATTAAATAAATTTTTTGATTATAAACACATAATCAAAAAATTATTAAATTTATTAAAATTTTTTGATTATAAATACATACTATCCATTGTCCAAGAAAGAAACTACGAGATACCGTTTTTCTTAATATAATTATTGGACTCCATCCACACTCTCTCATTTTGTTTATCTTTTTACTTTCTTTACGCAATAGATAGCAACTTGACAATTTACAAACGTGAAAGTGAAAACTTTTTTTTTTGGTAGACAGGTTATAGAGGGGCTTCAATCAAGCCTTTGGCGCCCCTCGATACCGACATAGGCGCCCTAGGGCATCTAAAATATAGCCCAGGGAGGGTGATTTTATCATATTCTTTCGATAGATTGTCCAAGAAATTGATAGATTTCTTTAAAATTATATTACAACTTAAAAAACGGCGCCCTAGTTGAGCTTCGCCTCCTCCGCCCTCAAAAGCTAGTTACGCCGCTGCCATCAGGCACAGTTTTAGAGATATAGAGAAAATTAGATTTTATTAGAAAATATGCTCTAAAACGACTCTTATTTAGAATGTTCCAATTATTTTTAACGCGACACCCCTTAGAAATATGCAGATATGGACTTCTTTTTCTTTTACAAGTATAAAGAAAAATATGAGATTGTAAAAATATTTTTTTTTTTATAATATTTAATAAAATTAGTGCCCGTGACCCATTGCTCAGAGAGGATACATTAGCTTCTCGTGGATAGGGTTCGCCTTTTAATTCAATTAAAGTCTATTTTTTCGATCAACGAGTGTACTTGTGTTTTTTCTTTGATGACGTTTTTCTTCATAATTTCGTTAATAATTAACAGATTTTTACGAATGAATGATTTTTAGAAAGCCAAAGAACTATATAATAACATAAATATATTGTTACATATGAGGCCTCGGAAGTAGCAAATCAGAAAATGCACAAATTACAGGAGAACAAAAAGCAATCTGTTTATTAGAAAAACTCAAAACATATACAAAACACCAAAATTATATAAACAATCAACAATCCTATCAGAACAGGGTTGCCATATCGACATTTCTCCTTTTGACTTCATAACACTACCCCCTTCTTAAGGCAGTTCATGCTGAACTGACTAATACCCGTATTCACAGTCGTTCCCCGAGGAAGATATAGGCATAAGGATTCCTTGTTCCCCAAGTAATGACCACGAATACGGGTATAAGTATATCTCCCAAGGCGGTCCGGGTCCTTCCCATAGGCTTTGTAGATTTGGAGATTTCCCTATCATACACCCAGACTTTTTAACACATACTTCATCTTCGTCTCTAAAGCCAGTTAAATTTACATTCCTCTCCATCTTCTTCTCTGTAGTGACTTTCATTTCTTTCCTATAAGACATTATTAAGAATGAGATCGTAACCGCCCTAGTTATCTTCTCAATCACAGCTTTTGACATCAATACCTCATGGACCATCACCTCTGTCCCACCCGTCGTCGTCATGTCCATACAATTTGACAACGCCTCTTCCGTACCTTTCATTGCAGTTGTCACTGTCACATCAGCTTCAATCACCACCTGCTCCGTACCTTCCATTCCAGTCATCATCGGCGCATCCGCTCCAATCGCCGCTTCCTCTGTATCTTCCACCATTATGACCCCTTTCGTCTCCCGTTCCTCTTCATCTCGTACATTCACATCAACCTGCTTCATCGCCAAGGGACTCTCGCGCTTGCCACCGCCGGCCTCTCCATCCTCTCCTCTCCATTCTCCTGGTTTTCCGCTCACCTTGTTGCCTCCGTCATCCTCTTCATTACCAGTTCCTTCTGGACCACCAGTTTCACCTTCACGACTACCGTCGCCAAGACCGCCACATTCAGATCCTCCTGGACCACCACGACCACCAAATTCACCTTCGCGACTACCGCCGCTCAGAAGACCCAATTCAGATCCTCTTGGATCTCCATGACCAGTCATACCAGTTTTCTTTAAGGCTTGTTTTAGGTCGATATACATTTCTCCTTTGAGGCAGTTTCCATCGACAGGATCATAATCCTCAACAATACTTCTTTCGAGCTTGATGGAAATTTCCTCTTGTTTTGTTTTTAGACTTCTTAAAGATTTAAGAATTTCATTTATTTGTACCATGTTTCTTTTCAAAATTATCCCACTGGCTTCGCCCCCCTGGACCCCCCCCTCCAGCTGGCTCCGGGCCCGCCTGCGGCGGACCCTCGCCTTTTCTTAATTATGAGAACCCGAGGCGCCCGCCTTTGCATCTAGACAGGGGGCTTCGCCCCTTGGACCCCCCGCCAGCTGGCTCGGTCCCGCCTGCGGCGGACCCTCGCCTTTGCTTCTTACTAATGAAAAGAAAAGAATTACTACCTATTCCAATCCAGAGCCTGCTTGAGGATTTGTTTACATTCATGGAATACACAAATGAAAAGAATACATAAATATTTCTCTATACATTTCCTATGGGAGAAATCGTAACTTTAAAAATTAATAACTCAAAAAGTTATGGGAATTTCGGGATGAAAATAATTTTCCTGTAATCCCGAAAAGGTCCTCTTTATGTATAAAAAATTTCATTTCAAAATTCCAACGGGAAGTTGCCTAAATAGAGCGTGACAGACAGACAGACAGACAGACAGACGGACAGACGGACATTAGTGAATTATATATATAGATTTTCCAAATATTATTAATATTTTTCCTAATAATATTTTTGTAAATGCTCTCTTTCTCCATACACCCACGCCCAAACATACGAATCATATTTATTTAAGAAAAAATAATAATTTTCATCTTTTACAGAGGTGGTTATTACTAGAGGTTGACTTTTCCCTTCATCATCGACCTTCTCACACGAGCATCCCCATCTCAGCAGCGAACTTCGAAGCTCTCTGCACTAGGTAAGCCCTGACAATTAAATTTTCATTTTTTTGATTATTAAATAATTTAAAATTCAAAATTTTCGACTTGCAAATTCTAATACTGTCTGGGAACATTTTTACATAGAAAAATATAATTAAAAAAATTATTTGTGATTAAACTGTTTTTTTAAATAATTTTATATTGCCGGGCCGGCTAAAAAACTGTATCTCCTCAGGTCTCCGGTAAAAACGGAAAAATTTAGATTAAAAAAAAATTAATGAAAATTTGTCTTTGAAAGGGCCCGGGGCCCTCAGGGTTCAGGGATATACTGTATTTTTAAAATATTTTTTGTAAAGTCTAATAATAGGGCCCGAAATAAAGTTTTGCGGGGGGGCCCAGCTAAAAAACGTTACGCTACTGACAAAAACATGCGAATGATATTTAGTAAGAAAAAAAGTAATAATAATTTTTATCTTTTTCAGAGGTGGTTATTGCTAGAGGTCGACTTCTCTCTTCATCATCTTCCTTGTCGTTTGAGCCGTCTCCGGGCTCTCACTCTGAACTGGGTAAGTCCTGACAATCAAATTTTCACAATTTCATTTTCCTGGGAAAGGTCATTTTTTCTTTTTTGAAATCTTGGGTATAAAAACCCCCTCATTTTATATTTTATTATCATTTAAATCTACAAAAGTCTCCCTCTCTCTCTTTTTTGATTCGGGTGCCACCAGCTAGATTTTTTGAATTTAATGAACCGGGAATATAGAATTTTGTATAGTATCAGGGAAATTTATTATTACTTTTTACTCAATCAATTATATCTAACACTGAGAAAAATATAATTTCTATTAAATTTCTATATTATCGCGCCTTCTAAAGCTATTTCAAATTAGATTTTAAATTGTTTTTGCTATGTGACTATTTTCCCGACACTAAAAAAATGTCCTAGGCCTATTGCCCAAACAAATTTCATGGCTCAAGAAATTCGTTGGTACAAAGTTTTTTTATAATCATTAAATTCCTTTAAAAAAGAACATCAATTTTTTACTTTCTCTATCATATGTGTTAATATATAGAGATGAAGTATTGGATTCATGTCAAAAATTCGATGTCGAGATTTTGATGGATCTACACGTTTTGAGGTCCTCGGAATCCAAAAAAGTGGTTTTCGCGACATGGTCTGTCTGTCTGTCTGTCTGTATGTGTCTGTGAACAAAATATCTCAAGAACGAAAAGAGCTAGGAGCCTGAAATTTTTTATTTAAGTTAGGCACATCCCTCGCACGTGACAAGAAACTTTTGAACATAATCGGCCAAAAAGTTCTAGTACCTTACTGATGCACTTCTTCTCGTAAATAAAATTAATTAATTTCAAACAATTTAACAATTTCTTGAGACAAGGTTGTATATTGTATCAAGAAAATGTTCATAAGAAAAGTATTTTTTTTTTCTCAGTGTCAGATATCAGTGATTGAGCAAAAATTTACTCGTCTCATCATCTATATTTTTTTAAAACTCATTATCATACAGTAAATAAAAAGAAGGTTCATCATTCAATCATTGATTGAAAAAATAAATTTGTTTATGCTTAAAAGATATAAGTAAAGTCAGGATAGAAGAAAAGGAGAAGAAAAATAGCAGCTAGTCGTATATTATTTTAATTCACATCCAGTTCACGTTTCGAGTCCCCCAGCCCATTCTGAGGATGATCCCAACCGGAATAGAAACGTCAACATGATGGGAATTAAAATAATGAAATAAGACTAGCTGCTGTTTTCTTCTCCTTTCCTCTATCCTGATTGAACTACCAGCTAAAAGCTCTACACGTGTAAAATTTTTGGCTGCTCAATTTGTTGAAAAAAATAAACGAATAAAAATTTTAAATCATGGAAAAATAGAAAAATCTGGAAAACCTGAAATTATCAGGGAAATTTAAAATCATTTCTCTGTAGCCACCCTGTTAATAAATAGAGAGAAAGGATTGGATTCATGTCACAAATTCGATGTCGAGATTTTGATGGATATACACGTTTTGAGGACCCTTGAGTCCAAAAAAGTGGTTTTCGCGACATGGTCTGTCGGTGTGTCTGTCTGTCTGTGTGTCAGTCTGGGTTCAATTTAAAGCATGAAAGAATTGAGATAGGGGTTGAAATTTTAATACTTTTTCAGTTTCTCAGATTTTCTCAAAATTCGCTCCAACGATTTTTATTGAAATTTAAAAATCAATCATTTTTTAGATGCTCTTACATAAAATTGAATTTTTTATTTTTTTTTTATTTAAAATACCTCAAGCCCCAAATAACACTTTGATAATATAAGATGAGTCAAATAATTATTCTGCAAATATAAATATTCCAATATTAGGATTAGGATTAAAAAGAATATTTGTGAAAGGATTAAGGAAACAATTACCGGTATTTAATAAAATAATCTTTATTGAATATTTAATGAATGAATAGGATAAAAAATAATAACTAATATATTTCTTTGTTTCAGAAGAGAGACCTTTGAAAAAAACATCCATGTTCGTCATCATTATTCATCATTATTATAAAATAAACAGCACATAGCAAGTCAAGTCTTTTAGTTGAATTCATCTCGAGGAAGGAGCCATCTCTGTGCAAAAATCATCTCCTCTATTGCGATTCTATTAGTGAGAATAAAAGGACACACACCCCTCATCTCACACCAATTAAAAGGTATTTATAATACCACATTTCATTTTCATAGAAGGGTTAACATTTTATTTTTGTATTTTCTTTCTTAACATACTGTATATTTATAAAATTATCCTTTTTTTAATGATGGATGCAGGGGTCTACATTAGGGTTGATAATGTGTGTACATTAGGCTGGTTCTTAGCTATAGGTAGAGTTTTCTGAAAGTTTAAAATTTGCTGCTTCCAACCCCTAATCCTGTTCCAATCAACAAATAAAAGGGGTGTGCAAAATTTCAACTCAATTGGACAACTTATAGAGGTCCCGCAAACGCCTTGAATTTGCAACATAGGGTATACACAAAGATCGATTTCGTTTAAAAAGCGGTAAAAAAAAAGTTATTTTCGAATATATCCCTAATAAATAAATAAATACTAAAAAGAAGCATAGGAAGTAATTTATTTAATAGAGGGTGGGTTTTGGGGGTGGATTTATTAAGTAAGTCTGTTAAAAATTATTTAAGTTGGAATATATCCCTAATAAATAAATAAATACTAAAAAGAAGCATAGGAAGTGTTTTATTTAATAGAGGGTGGGTTTTGGGGGTGGATTTATTAAGTAAGTCTGTTAAAAATTATTTAAGTTGGAATATATCCCTAATAAATAAATAAATACTAAAAAGAAGCATAGGAAGTAATTTATTTAATAGAGGGTGGGTTTTGGGGGTGGATTTATTAAGTAAGTCTGTTAAAAATTATTTAAGTTGGAATATATCCCTAATAAATAAATAAATGCTAAAAAGAAGCATAGGAAGTGTTTTATTTATTAGAGGGTGAGTATTAAGGGTGGGTAAATGAAGAGAGTCTTTTAATAGTTATTTAATTTCGAATTTATTCCCAACGGAATAAAACCCCGTTAGTTTGCAAGTAAATGGAATTTTTATAAATAGAGAATTTATTTCATAATTTAATTTTTTGGGCGCTTAGAGAGTAATGCTATTTCTCTATCGATCGATGCCTGCAGCCTGTCTGTCAGTTGCATTCAAGACGAGACACGAGTCATTACGTGGACCCCTTGCTCTCTCTCTCTCTCTCTCTCTCTCTCTCGTGTGTTTTTTTTTTTTTAATATTGTGTTGTTATTTGTGCAAAAAAGACGTTCATCCCTTAAACTCAATACTCCCTGTACTCCCCGTCTGGTCATCTTATTATTAAGGTAATTAATATTTTCATTGCATTTTTCTAACTAATTAAATTTCTATTTTGAATTTTTTTTGTCTTAAAATATATTACCTCGTATTAGGATTTTTTCTATTTTTTGAGATTAGGCCTATTCTTTTGTCGCGGTGTTCGTGTATCGGATATTTTACTTTGCTTTGCTTCAAATGTGAAAATAATATAATTGAAATTAGAATTTTTACCTCTATTCATTCAGGTAATGGATTATTACAAAATAATTGTCAAATTGATGAGTAATTATAAACTGTTTACGAATATAATTTATTAAAAAAAAAAACACAAAGAAAACGAATGTAATAAAACTTCCATTATTTAAGATTTTTTTTTTTATTTACAGTATATAAAAAATTTTTTTTTACTAGCTACGTACTTGATTTCTTTGTATATTAGTTTTTGTCTAATCTAATAAAAAGATTTTTTCTCTTCGATCGGTAATATAGTGTAGTAATAGGGGTGGTTTTTTATTTTTTTTTGGAGGTGGTGGCTTAAACTAGCCACTGATTCAAATATAATTATATAAAATTCTTTATCATTTAATTAAAAGAACAGACAATTTCAAAATATCTTAATTTTTCAAATGAACTTCTCAATTATTTTTTTTTTTTTTAATAGAAAGATTTGTTAAAATAAAAAAAAATTTATCAAAAAGAAACAAACCCTTAAGAAAATTGGACAAAAAACTAATTATACCTTTCAAATTAGAAACAAATCAAGTAGGCTACTTAATTACAAAAAAAAAAAAAATTATTTTTTATTAATCCCCTATCTGAATGAGTTGAGGTAAAAATTATATTAATTCCCCATTTGAAGCTAAGCTAAATACCCAATAAACATACTGATATACTTTTATATTTAAACATGGGAAAGGAAAGGATTACGGGAAAATAAAACAATTATTTAATAAAATAATCTTTATTGAATACTTAAAATATGATGATAGAAGAGGATAAAACAAAAATAAATATTTCTTTGTTTCAGAAGAGAGCAAATCCAAGAGAGCAAATCCATCTGCGTCAAAGAGGTCAAGGGGCCAGTCGATTGAACTCATCTCTCTGCAGTGCGATTCTGCTTGTGAAAATAAAACATCACACACACACCTCCTCTCTCCACAATTAAAAGGTATTTATAATATGCATATTTCACTTGCATAAAGAGTTAACATTTTAGTTTTATTTAAATATTTATAAAATTATCCTTTGTCAAAAAACTTGAAACAAGAGGGTGTAATAGGGTGTACATTTTTAATATCATTAATATTTTTCCTTAAAAATAAGTGTAAAAAATTCGTTTATCAATATTATATTTTATATCTTTGTAAAATGGTTTTTTTTTTCTACACACAAACACATAATCATATTTAATAAGAAAAAATAATAATTTTTATTTTTTATAGGCGAGTTCGAAACCTGCTTGCCGCAAATAATCCAATCGAAGTCTCCTCTTTGAGTAGGAAAGTGGAAGAAAGTCACACCCCAGAGACACAAAGGGCCCAAGTGCCTTAAAAATGAGGATGTCTCCGACTTGGCTAACTCGGAACCTGCCGAGAGGTTTGGGGCGGGTGGCTGTGAACAGAAGTACCTCATAAAATACATCGCGTTTCCATCTGGTGAGTTAGGTATATTTTTCTAATAATTTTAATAATTAGTAGCTCTCATGTATAGATAACAAGAAAAATGATCCAAGAATCAAAAGAATGACAAATTTTGGGTACCAATTTTTTTTTTTAATTAAAATTAAAGCCAAATTTCTTATTGTAATATCAAAAAATTTCATTATTCAATTCATAACTCATACAGTATGATTTTTTAATACCTTTCATTAATTAAAATTATTTTTCTATTAACAAAATAATTTTTTTTATATACAGTAGTTTAAATCAAGAAAAAAGATAAGAAATGATTTGTCAAATATATTTAATATTTTAATAGAAATGACAAATAATTAAATCTTTGTTCCAGGATCTCCTGATAAGGAATTCGGCATCACGAGGGATGGATAAATCATACGTAAATGCAGCTACATAAAAGAGGTAAATCAACGTTTTTAATTTTCACTTTAATCCAAACTAAATAGAATTTCTTAACGTCTTTGACTCGAGTCAATCCAGTAAGATTTAAACTTTCGACCGTTGGTTCTTGTTGAAACATTTTGTAAATTAAAATTAAATATACAAATTAAACACTAGGTTATTTGTTTCAAAGGTTTTATTAATTAAAAATTAACACTTGATACGTATTTCGACAATTTCTTGTCATCATCAGAAGTGATTACATTGGTGGTACCAACCACTGCTTCTAGTGTATATATATATAGTATATGCTGTATCTACTTTCATGTATTAGAATGTAATCACTTCTGATGAAGACAAGAAATTGTCGAAATACGTATCAAGTGTTAATTTTTAATTAATAAAACCTTTGAAACAAATAACCTAGTGTTTAATTTGTATATTTAATTTTAATTCAATCCAGTAAACTTAAATAATATCTTTAAAAATAAAAATTTTTCTCATCACTATTAAAATAAATATGAATAATTAAATTTTTTCAAATTTTTATAATTAGATATTTTTTAAATACTATCATTAGAGTCTGCAAATAAAAAAAAAACTCGGAAAATAACTTATTTAGTTACGAATTCTTATTTTAAAAACTGCATTTTTAAATAAATTCCTTTTTTTTTATATTTTTTCAGACTAAAAAGGGACAGCTCAGCGGCTGAAAATGAAGACGAGTGAAAATCTCCCGATAATCAAGAGATTATTTGCTGGAAGAATCATATGGAGTGCATCATCAAAAGAAACAGGCCGAAAAAACAAGAATATCTCAACTCTGATATCGTCTTTTTCTGAAAACGTTCGACTTTGTAAGTGTTTAATTTTTAATCTAAAAACTCTCTTTCCACTGCAATCTCAAATAATAATTAGAAATGTTCATTTAATTCACGGTGGTTCTATGAACTCAGGAATTTATTTTATTTATTTTGTAGAGATTTTCTTAGATTTTTTTGGAACTTGTTCACCCTTCCCTTGTACACCCTTAAGTCACTTATTTTTTTCTTTCTTTGAACCTGGGGCTTTTTCAAGAAAATTATTTATAATTAATTCATTTGTTAATTAGAAAACGTTAAATTAAATCATGAACTCGCAATTTAAAAATTATATTTGGGGCAATTTTTGAAAATTTTTTTTAGATAAAAAATAATTAACTTTCTTGAGAAGGTCCCATTCCATTAAATTTAAAAAAATATATAATATTTATATTATAATGGATTTTTAATTACAAGTTGAGCTAATTGTATTTATTAATTAATGGAGAGTTTATGATTTGGGAATCGGGAATTTATTTTTTTATTTATTTTAAATGACTTTAGCTATTTAAAAATTAAAATCACATTTATTTATTTAATTAGGCTACATAATATCATTTCAGCTTTATTTTAACAATAATTATATTAATGCATTTTTTGTTTGCAGATATTTGCATCTTGGATGGATCAAGAAGTCGTAAAAATGCATTGATGACCTGGCCTTCGTGTATGTTGACGTGAGAGAAAACTACAAATTTTTGAGTATAATATATGCATAAATACTTTAATTTTTTATATAATAAATATAAATTATATCTATATTAATAGAATATAGTATATAATTTTATATTTTTATTATATAAAGTAAAAAAACAAGAGCAAATTCGGGCTCTCGATAGCTGGTGGGGGATGGGCGTGGCCTAGCCGTCGCCGCACTAAGGCTTCGGCTTGCCTCGGCCTTCTCCGCTGGCTCTCGAGGCTCGGTAGTGGGGACTGAAGGCTATATAAGCAATCGCGCACGCCGGGGTGGTTGGTTGGGAGGTGGTGAGGTGGGAGACTCTGCATCCAAGATTCTTATTATGGTGCTCATTAGATTTGAGTATATAATGACTATTTATTTCTATTTTAAATGTTTTTAATACTTTTTTACTAGTTTTATATACTAATACAAATATTTTTTTTCTTTTTTATTCCTCCATTCACTAGTAAATAAGTATGAAAAGTCATTTAAAGTATAATATATCGCTTTAAATGTCTTTTCTAATTATTTTTTTCATATTCATTCTGGTTTATATGACATTTAATATTTTTTATTCTTCACTATACTTAATTATATGTTGAGATTTCGCTTCTACTTGATGCTCATCATTTTCTTGTTGATTTTATTTCAACTGGTTCGTCTCGATGATAAGTGACACATGATGAGATGCTGTAACAAAAGAAAATATAATTAATTATATTCTAAATAAATAAATATCTATTTTTTTCTAATTTAAATACTGTATCTTAATAAAAGTTAATATTCTATTATCTACATATGACAATTTATATTAAATAAAGATTTCTTATTTTTTACTTTTTAATAATAGTTTTATTTAACCCAAATTTCCTTTCCTGATAAATAAAAACATTGAGAATTATTCTAACAAATTCTCATTTAATAAATAAGTTTTTTAATAAAGATCTTTCTCCATTTATATTATAAATAACTTTTATATTATAAATGTCTTTTCATTCTTGATCTTTCTAATAATATTTGCAAAAAGAATATTTAATTAATAAAAAGAAAAAAATACCTTTATTTGCATATGAAATAGTATTTTTTTTTAAATTATTTTCTTCAACTCACATGTATGTATTTATTATTTTCGGATGACCCTCGTCGACTTGGCCGCTGATTGAAATACGGAGATCCTGAGCAAAGGAAAATTATTTAATTAGTACCGGTATATTAAGTAAAAGACGTAATTTTTGTTAATCCATTATAAGCTACATATTTCAATAGTTAATAAAGTTTATTTTTTATATGATTGTTTTACTCAACTCCATATTCCTTCTCTTATTAATATACACTGCCCCGCAAAAAAAGTGGCCCACTTTGTTTCTTCTTCAAAAGACCTATTTTACTCTACCTTAATGATACTGAAATTTATTAAACATTTAATATGAAGTATCTTATACATTTCTAAGTAAATTTAATACAAATCCATATCATTTTAATAAATAATTATAATTTAATCAAAGCAAAGACAAAAGTGTTGAAATTTTTTTATTAACGCCAAATTTTAAATATTTTAAAATAATCTTTCCTTTTCAGTTTTTCTCTGTTCTATTTGTTAGAAATTCTTATAAAAACAAAATTTTTAATTAATATCCAACAAAACATATCGAGAGTAAGTTGACTTGTCTCAAAAATTAAAGTTATTTAGGAATGTATAAGTTTATTCATATTAAATGTTTAATAAATTACAGTATCATTAGAATAGATTAGAACAGGTCTTCTTAAAGGAAAAACAAAGTGCGCCACTTTTTTGCGGGGGGGGGGGTGTAATTATTTACATTATTATTAAATAAATAATTAGAAAATAAAGAGGTACTCGAAAAGAAAATTCATTAAAAGGTTTGTTATTTTTTTAAATTAGAACATCTAATGTATAATTATAGATGTAAGAGATTATTTAATGAAAAAAAGAGTTAGAAAAAAAAATCGCAAAGATAAAAAATATTTGAAAAAAAGCAAAAATGTATTGAAATAAATAAGAAGAATTTTTTTCGACTTTTTATTTAAGTTAGCCATATGGATTAGTAAATTTATTTATTAGAATTTAAGTTATTATTAAAATAAATTACTTTATTCCCATACTCTTAAAAAACATCACTTATCACAAAGGGGGAGGGATATTTTTTTTTATTATCTAATATAATTAGACAACGCTTAATTAGAAATATTAATCCATATTAGAATGCTCTAAAATAGAATTATAGGTTTTAGGAAGAAATTTTTAAGTTTAATTAAAAAAAAAAAAAAACCTACACTCCTATTAAAAAAAAAAAAACTTTTTGGAAGCTGAGTCAAAAGAGAGAGAGAAAGACAGAGACAGACTTCTATTGGTTTAAATGATAATAAATAAAATAAGGGTAAAAAAACCCTTATTTTATTTATTATCATTTAAAAAAAAATAAAGTATAAAAAAAATTATACCCGAGATTTTAAGAGATAGACCATTCCAAGAAAATGCAATTAATATTTGTGATTTGAACTAATAAATTGAAAAAAATTTGGTTAGGACTTACCAAGTGCAAAGGGAGAGAGACTCGAACGAAGTGAACTGAGAAGTGGATGCTCAAACGAGAAGGTCGATGATGAAGGGAGAAGTCGACCTCTAGCAATAGACACCCCTGTAAAAAAAAAAAAATATTAAATGAGATTCGTGTGTTGTGTGTAGAAAGAGAGAGTATAAAAAAGAAATAATAATAATGACAAACGATACCAACTTATTTTTAAGGAAAAATATTAATGATATTTAAATGAGAAGGAAAGATGTGCACCCAGTGGCGGATCATAAGCAAGGCGCGCGCCTAGGGCCCCGTCGAATAGGGGGCCCCCAAAATTGATTATCATATTAATTTTGATCGTGATATAAAATTTCATTTCATTTTTATACAAAATTTATCAATTGATTATGAAATTCAATCATAATTTTAATTTATAATACCTATTAATTAATTTATTTATTTATTGACTTCGCCCCTCCCTATTCAGGGTTTGGGGATTTTTACATTTAAACTTGTAGAAATTTAAAAATTTTAAATACAATCTTTAATTGAATGAAATGAAGTTAAAATAGAAGTTTGTTCTGAAATCTTCTCTTTTAGTCAGGCCGCCTTTTCATCCTCTCCCATGTCTCCCAAACCTTTATCAAGTCTTCTTTAACCTTTCCCAGCAGCTGCTGTTGCCAACCCTCTCTTCTCACCACCGCTGTCTTTAATTCTTCTATCTTCTTTCTTGTGGAGTTGTCTAGGTTCTTCTTTACCTCCTCGCACTCGAAGACGTGGTCCAGCGACACGGCCCCCCGATGGCAAATGCTACATTCCCTGTCTTCTTGCCAGCTTTCGCTGTCCGCCAGGCCATTGCCCATCCTCATCCTACACCATATCACCTGGTTAATACCTATTAATTAATTTCCAAAGACAATTTTGTTATCCGGGGCCTAAATTTTTTTTGCGCCTAGGGCCTTATATTGTCTTAATCCGCCACTGTGTACACCTGTTTACACCCTCTGGTGTAAGTTTAAAATAAAGGATAATTTTATAATTATGTTTTAAGAAAGAAAATATAAAAATAAAATGTTAACTCTTTATGAAAGTGAAATATGCAAATTATAAATACCTTTTACTTGGAGTGAGATGAGGGGTGTGTGTCCTTTTATTCCCACTAATATGATTTTTGCACAGAGATGGCTCCTTCCTTGAGATGAATTCAACTAAAAGACTTGACTTGCTATGTGCTGTTTATTTTATAATAATGATGAATAATGATGACGAACATGGATGTTTTTTTCAAAGGTCTCTCTTCTGAAACAAAGAAATATATTAGTTATTATTTTTTATCCTATTCATTCATTAAATATTCAATAAAGATTATTTTATTAAATACCGGTAATTGTTTCCTTAATCCTTTCACAAATATTCTTTTTAATCCTAATCCTAATATTGGAATATTTATATTTGCAGAATAATTATTTATAAATAAAAAAAAAAAATAAAAAAATAAAGAATAAAGGATAATTTTATAAATGTTTTTTTTATGTATAAGAATTGTTAAAAAAAAGAATTGTAAAGCCGAAAGGTTAAAAAAAAAAAAAAAAAAATGTAAAAATTTGTGAGATCCTATGACTAGCAAGGCCAAAGGGTAAATAAAAAAAAAAGAAAGAAAAAAAATATAAAAATAAAATGTTAACCCTATATGAAAGTGAAATATACAAATTATTAATGTGACCACCACATGAAAAGTTACAAAATCTTAACTGGGCTAAATATTTAAGAGAGCCAATTTACTAAAAAAAGTCCAAAAATTCGATTTTTTTTATTACTCTAGTTCTATGATGAAATATTCAATTCATCAGAATCGATGTATTTTATATAAAAAAATTGAAAATACATGACAAAGGGGAGAAAAGAGAAAAGTGAGTGAGTAATTGGGGGCTTTAGGGCGCTATCAGCGACACGGGCCGAAAAGAGAAAAGGGACCAAATCTTTCAAACAAAAAATGATAAAAAAAATTTTAAAAATACCGGCTTGCTCAACAGGATGTGATCTGTACAGACAGAATAAAACTCAATTTTGACCCCGGTGAAGATTTGGCACCTTTTCATGTGGAAGGTCACAAATACCTTTTAATTTTGGAGAGAGAGGAGGGTGTGTGTGTGTGTGACGTTTTATTCTCACTAATCGCAGGGAGATGAATTCAATCGACTTGCTTCTTGCTCATAATTATAAAAAACGTAAGGACTGTCTTCTGAAACAAAGAAATATTTATTTATTAATTTTTATCCTCTTTTTTCATCATATTTTAAATATTCAATAAAGATTATTTTATCAAATAAAAGTTTTATTTTCCCGTAATTCTTTTTCATCATATTTAAATATAATATATTAGTATGATTATCGGGTATTTTGTTTTGCTTCAAATAGGAAATTAATATTATTTAAATTATAAATTTAAAGTTAAAATAATTGTTTTTGTCCAAATTTCTTAAGGGTTTGTTTCTTTTTGATTATTTGTAAAATTGATTGAACAATGTTTGTTACTTTCTCTTACCTATGTATATATGTAATATATATATAGAGAGAAAGTATTGGATTCATGTCAAAAATTCGATGTCGAGATTTTGATGGATCTTCACGTTTTGAGGTCCCCTGAATCCAAAAAGTGGTTTTCGCGACATGGTTTGTCTGTGGGTGTGTGTGTCTGTGTTCACTTTTAAGCATGAAGGAATTGAGCTATGAGGTTGAAATTTTATATTTAAGTTAAACACCCCCGGAAACGAAAAAAAAAATTTTTAAAAAAAACCGGCAAAAAAGAAATAGTTCTTTATTGATTTTTTTTTTTTTTTTTTTTTTTTCTCAAAATTCGCTCTAACGATTTTGATTAAAATTCAAAAATCAATTATTTTTTAGATGCTCTTTCAAATGTATATTCTCGTTTTGCCCTCAAAATTGTTTGAAGCACACTTTACTCTTGTGCTTCATAGGAAAGATAGGAGAAATGGTTGCCATGGTAACAAAATATAAATATTTTCCCATACTTATAAATTTTACATCTGAATTCAAATATTCCCTACTGCCGGGAACTAAATAAATGTCGACACAAAAAATCTGGTGTGACAAGCACAGTACACAACTTTCGATTACCGAAGGTAAGAGAAAGTTGTGTGCTGTGCGCCAGTCACACCAGATTTTTGATTATTCTTTTTATTATAACAAATCTTTCTATTTAAAAAAAAGTAAAAATAGAGTGATTTTTATGGAAAATTTTATAGAAAAGAATAGATGAGTATATATTAAAGTAATTTGCCCCCCTCCAGGGGCGCCGGAACGAATTTGAATCAGGGGGGGGGGCAAAAATTTTTTTTTAGGAAAATTAAAATAATTTAATATGTTCAAATAGTATAAAACAAAAACAAATCCACTATAAAACCTTAAAAATTTTAAATAAAATCACAATTTTAATAAAATTAAAATTTTAAAAAATTTGCCAGTGATTTTATCAAAAATTTTTCGAAAAAATTTGAAAAAAAATGAATTTCTTACTCCTTTAATTTTTTTAATTTAGAAGATTTTATTTTTAAAAAGTAAAAATATATCATTTTTAAAAATAAATGAAATAAAAGAAGAAATTTTGCCCCCCCTCTGCCCCCCCCCTCGTAGGATGCCGGGGGGGGGATGTACCCTTGCCCCCCCCAGTTCCGGCGCCTATGGCCCCCTCCATCCCTCCCCCAATATTTAATTATTAATTGACAAGGGATGAAGAATTGAGAGGTTTATTAGATTGATTAAGTATTAAAATTCTCTGTTTTATCATACAATGGAATTCTCCAAATTAAATGATAAAGAATTTTATATAATTTATTTAATTAAATGGCTAATTTTAAAACCCAACCCCATTACATAACCGAACAGAGAAAATTTTTTTTTTTTTTTCGATTAGAGAAAAAATAATTATTTCATAGTTAAAAAATTATTTTTTAATTTAATAAAATTTTATCTGAATTAATCGAGGTAAAAATTATAATTTAAATTATGTTAAATTCCCATGTGAAGCAAAAGAAAATTCCCAATAAACCCACATTACAAAAAATGAATAAAAATAAAATGTTATAACAGGAAATCATTCTATTCATTTCGATCGATCAAAATTAAATTTAAAAAAAAATTTGAATTTTTTTCCCTCAATCAAACATTATATAAAGTACAAGTGGAAAAGCCCGCCCAAGGCGCCCCCCCCCCCCCCACCTCCCTGTGGACCCTATTGCTCGCCTTCGGCGCAAATTTTAAAGTTTTAAATTTCCTGCTTTGACTCAACTTCCTTTTATTCTGGCCAATTAGCACTCTGATAAACACAGAGACTTAAACAAATTTTTAAAAAATTGCACTTATACGACTGATGAGAGATAAAAGTTTAAGAAAGCAACCCTCCTATTCATTTCTATAGGCCTAATATAGAGAGTAGATAATGTTTTTAAATATAATTAGAAATATATTTTTCTATTTTATTTAAGCCATTTAGATATACAATATGGCATATAGTGGGTTTAAAATATATTTTAACCCACCACCTCCAAAAAAAAAAACCACCCCTATTACTACACTACATTACCGATCGAAGAGAAAAAATCTTTATTAGATTAGACAAAAAGTACTTTCATTAAATTTTAAATTAAACTTTCAATTAATTAAAAACAAATCAAATACGTAGCTAGTTAAAAAAAAAAAATTATTTTTTATATAGGGCCTACTGGAAAAAAAAATGTTTATTATATTATTTGAATGATTGTAGTAAAAATTCTAATTTTAATTATAATGTTTCAAAAGGAGGCGGTAAACAAACAAACCCATACAACGGAAAACGAATAAACACATAAAATAGAAAAAATTCCAACGGGAACGTTAGTCATTTCGATCGATCATAGCAAAAAAACAAATTAAAAAAAAAATCGACTGAATTGATGAAACTTGTAATTAAAGGATGCGAGTGGAGAAAATGTTTAAGAAAAGAATGCATTCAGACAGTGGAAAAAAAAATTCCACCTCTAAAAATCTCACCTATTACTATAACATTGACGAGATATAAAAGTTAAGAATTTCTATTTTCAGTTATTTAATAATAATTTCATAATATAGAACTAAATTCTCGATTAGAAGGGTGGAGGGTGGGTGACAAGGAATAGAAAGTAATATATTTGCTTAAAAGTAAAAAATAATAATAATTTTCTATTAAAATTTAGTTTTTGAAGAAAGTTTATAAGAAGGGGTGATTTACACCCTTTCTCACCCTCCACCCTGGGGTACACAACTTCATCATAGTGTTGTATTTAAAAATTGGATAATTTTATGATTCTGAGAGAAAAAAAAAATTGAAAATAGAAATTTAATTCGTTATGCAAATGAGATATTAAAAGATTCATTACCGTAATAATAAGATGACCAGACGGGGAGTAAATGAGTTGGGGGGATGAACGTCTTATTTGCACACACAATATAAAAAGAAACTACACACACGAGAGAGAGATTGAGAGAGGACCCCGACTGACTCATGTCTCGACTCAAATACTAAAGACACACCGCCTGACAGACAGGCAACCAGCAAGCGAGCAGACATCGATCGATAAAGAAATATTAGCATTGTTCTCTGAGCGCCCAAGAATTATTAAATAAATTCTCTATTTATAAAAATTCCATTCACTTGCAAACTAACGGGGTTTTATTCTGTTGGGAATTAATTCGAAAATAAATAATTATTAAGAGACTCCCTTTATTTACCCACTCTTAAAACCCACCCCCGACTTAAGAAAATACTTCCGATGATTCTTTTTAGTATTTATTTATTTATTAGGGATATATCCGGACTTAAATAATTTTTAAAAGACTAACTTAATCAATCCACCCAGGGCCGGAACTAGGAGATTTTTTAAGGTAATTTGCCGCCCCATCTTAAAATTTTCTATACAAAATTCATATAATTTTACCTTTTTTTTAGTAAATCTTTCTTTAATTGCCGCCCCCTGATATCTGCCGCCCGGGGCACACGCACCCACTGCCCTCCCCTAGATCCGGCCCTGAATCCACCCCTAAAACCCACCCTTAATTTAAGAAAATACTTCCTATGCTTCTTTTTAGTATTTATTTATTTATTAGGCATATATTCGAACTTAAATAATTTTTAAAAGACTTACTTAATCAATCCACCTCTAAAACCCACCCTCAATTTAAGAAAATACTTCCTATGCTTCTTTTTAGTAATAAATACAGTATGAACGAATTCGATAAAGACGATGGGTCCTTGTTCTCGGTGTTGATGGTAATTATAAACTGTTTACGAATATAATTTATTTTAATTAAAATTTAACAAATCTGGTGTGTCGTACAGCACACAACAGATTTTTTGTGTCGACATATAAGCTTATATAATTTCCGCCGAAATATTAAAATTCAAGTTTTTTTTTTTAACACTTTTTCAATTCCCACTCAACACTCACAGACAGATGCCTGAGATTTTGTTCACAGACACTCAGGCAGACAGACTGACAGACCATGTTGCGAAAATCACTTTTTTGGACTCAGGGGACCTCAAAACATGTATATCCATCAAAATCTCGACATCGAATTTTTGACATGAACATTCTATATACAGATATATATATATATATATTAGGTAGTACATTTTCTATGTTAAAAGGTTCCCAGAGAGTATTTGAATTTGCAGGTAGAAAATTTTGAATTTTACATTATTTCGTAATCAAAAAAATGAAAATTTAACTGTCAGGACTTACCCAGTGCAGAGAGGCTCGGAGTGCCCTGCCGAGATGGGGATGCTCGAACGATAAGGTCGATGACGCCCTCTAGTAATAACCACCTCTGTAAAAGATAAAAATTATTTTATTTTCTTGTCAACTAGGAGAGAATATACAAAAAAAAAAAATTATATATAATACCGGGTAACAAAATGTTAATTAGAATTAAAAATATACAATATACACTTGTTACCGCCCTATACCTAAGATCCATAATCCTTCCAGTGTGGAACATTTCAGGCCCATCTCACTTCTCTGTTCACTATCAAAAATACTTGAACGCGAAGTTTACCATCAAATGACACATTATCTGGACTCTAATAACCTTCTCAATAGATACCAATCTGGTTTCCGACCGCATCATAGCACACAGACTGGCTTCTTAGAGTTTCTGATCATATAAAACATGCCATTGACAAAAGATTGGTAACTATTCTTGTCCTTTTTGATTTGAAAAAGCTTTCGATTGTGTCAACCACTCTATTTTACTCGAAAAATTATCTCAACTCGGATTCTCTGAGAGGCTGTCCTCTGGATTGAGTCATACTTGTGTGATAGACAACAAATGGTTTTGGGAGAGAGGGGATCCTCCTCTGAACCTCTTCCTGTTAGGAGTGGGGTACCCCAGGGTTCTGTGCTTGGTCCATTGCTATTTTCTTTGTATATTAATGACTTTCCTTCTAACTTATGTTCTTGTAATTATCAATTTTACGCAGATGATTTGCAAATATTTTTGTCATTTCAGCCAGATAACGTTATTGATAGCATAACCAGGATTAATCGAGACATTGAAGTCATCACATCTTGGGCGAGTAATAATAACCTAATTATAAATGGTCAGAAGACTAAGGCGATGCTCCTGGGGAGCTCTGCATTTGTCTCAAGGTTGATGGAGATGGGTCTTCCACGTATTGTGGTTGGTGGTGATGTAGTGGAATACGAGCGGTCTGTCAATGACTTGGGAATCATTCTTGATTCCACATTCTCATGGCGAGATCACGTAGGCCGCATCTCTAATAGAGTATATAAAATCTTGTACCAGTTGAGGAGGCATGCCCAAATTTTACCCACTAAAGTTAGGATTCACTTAGTTAAGACACTAATACTTCCGCATTTTGACTATGGTTGTCTTGTGTATAATGATCTCTCTGGAGAGCTGGATTTGCGGCTTGAAAGAGTCCTAAATGCTTGCATTAGATTTATTTATGATGTGGCTATTTGGGACCATATTACTCCGTACTATGTTCAGATGGGCTGGCTGCGGCTGAGAGCAAGGCGAAAATACTTCCTGGGGATTTTTTTATATAATTTGTTTCGCACTCACAGACCGGGGTACCTTTATGATCTTTTCAAATTTAAGGACGAGGTGAGATCTAGGGTCCTCCGGTCTGGGGGGAGCGAGATTGTTATACCCAAACATAGGACCTCGACCTTTGCTGGGTCATTTTTGATCACAGCATCGAGGTTCTGGAATTCTCTCCCCCAGGAAGTTAAGGCGGCAAGGACCCTTGGCTCTTTCAAGGAGTCCTATTCAAATATATTTATTCCATTAGCTAGGCGCTGTGTGGAGGGGTGGGGGCCGTGTCGTGCTGGCCATCGATTGAATGCTAATGTTAATAATTGTTTCTTTTATTTTGTTGTTTTATTGCCAATCTTGCATATCATAAGGAAAAAAAAAAAAAAAAAGAATATACTGTATATTTAAATCTTAAACTCGCTCTGTAAATAATATTGTATTTTCTCTTTTTTCTCTAAGAAGCTTTGCTTCAGAGAACTTTAAATAAATTTCTATTCTATTCTATTCTATTATCATTATTAAAAAATTGTATAACAAAATGTTCAGAAAGAAAATATAAATTTAAATCACATTTTTATATTAATTATTTATTAAAAACTTGAACGGCTGCAGAATAAGCAGTCGAAACGTTGTACAGTATTTATATTTTTAATAAATAATTAATAATAATAAAAATTCTCGTCATAATATCGTAATAAAAATAAAATGTTAACCCTTTACAAATGTGAAATAGACAAATAATCAATACCTTTTAAGGGCGAGATGCGGTGTGTGTGACGTTTTATTCTCACTAATATCATCGCAATAGTAGAGATGCAGATCAGTTCACAATTAATAAGGATGACTCAAATGGATTTTTTTTCCTAAAAGCTCCTTCTTCTGAAACAAAATAAAAATATTTATTTATTAATATTATTTTTTATCTTCTTGTATTACCATATTTTAAATATTCAATAAAGATTTTTTTTTATTAATTAATTGTTTTTTTTTTATCCCTTAATCCTTTTTCCAAATATTCTTTTTAACCACAGTATAAAGGAATATTTTATTCAAACCCTCTTAAAAAAAATTCCTTATTAATAAATTTCAAAGTAGGAGGCAATATTTGTTTGATTATCTGATAGAGTTAAATTCTATCCTATCTTTAAATAGAGGAATAAAATATACCTCGCGCCCCCTATAACCTCAAAGTGAATCCCTTTCATGTTTGTAAATTTTCAAATTGTTGATCTATCGTGTAAAGAGAGTAGAAAGATAATATGTTTTCTGTAAATCGACTAGCACCCCTCAAAATGCTTTCTCACAACCCTGGGGCACCCTGCAGCCACCAAAAATATTATTTATTTGTTTATAAAAAAATAATAATAATAATAAGCTACTTGTTCAAGTAAAATACGAATAGATTAGGTTTACACTAGTTGGCAAGAAAAAAAGAACCGACATAATTCCTTCGCTTTAAGTAAAATGACCTCCTAAATCCAAATATGACCTTCCCACACCATGTACTTTTATCGGGGGATAGTCCCATACTTATTTCCACCCATTTTGGTTAATTTTAGGGCGATGAAAAGAGGAGAGGGTGATATATATAAAAAAAAAAAAAAAAAAAAAAACAGAAATTAAATTAATTTTCATATAAAATTCTAAAATGTTTTAATGAGAAAAAGAAATGGAATTTTATTTATGAATTTATTTTAATATAGTAGAACCTCGCTTAACGAGCACCTATCATAAGAATAATTTTATAAATATACAGTAATTATGTTAAGAAAGAAAATACAAAAATAAAATGTTAACCCCTTATGAAAGTGAAATATGCAAATTATAAATACCTTTTACTTGGAGTGAGATGAGGGGTGTGTGTCCTTTTATTCCCACTAATATGATTTTTGCACAGAGATGGCTCCTTCCTCGAGATGAATTCAACTAAAAGACTTGACTTGCTATGTGCTGTTTATTTTATAATAATGATGAATAATGATGACGAACATGGATGTTTTTTTCAAAGGTCTCTCTTCTGAAACAAAGAAATATATTAGTTATTATTTTTAATCCTATTCATTCATTAAATATTCAATAAAGATTATTTTATTAAATACCGGTAATTGTTTCCTTAATCCTTTCACAAATATTCTTTTTAATCCTAATCCTAATATTGGAATATTTATATTTGCAGAATAATTATTTGACTCATCTTATATTATTAAAGTGTTATTTGGGCTTGAGGTATTTTAAATAAAAAAATCTGGTGTGACTGGCGCACAGCACACAACTTTCGATTACCTTCGGTAATCGAAAGTTGTGTTCTGTGCTTGTCACACCAGATTTTTTGTGTCGACATATATTTAGTTCCCGACAGTATGGAACATTTGAATTCAGATGTAAAATTTATAAGTGTGGGAAAATATTTATATTTTGTTACCATGGCAACAATTTTTCCTATCCTTTCCTATGAAATACAAGAGTAAAGTGGTCTTCAGAAGATTTCAATTGCAAAATGAGAATATACATTTTAAAGAGCATCTAAAAAATAATTGATTTTTGAATTTAAAAAAAAATCGTTGGAGCAAATTTTGAGAAAATCGAAAAAAACTGAAAAAGTACATCAGTAAAGTACTAGTACTCTTTGGCCGATTTTGATTAAAAGCTTATTTTTCCGGTCCCGGGAGATGTTTAACTTAAATATAAAATTTCAACCTCGTAGCTCAATTCCTTCATGCTTAAAATTGAACACACACACACACACACACCCACCCCCCACACACACACACACACACACAGAGACAGACCATGTCGCGAAAACGACTTTTTGGATTCAGGGGCCCTCAAAACGTGAAGATCCATCAAAATCTCGACATCGAATTTTTGACATGAATCCAATACTTTCTCTCTATATATATATTACATATATACATAGGTAAGAGAAAGTAAAAAAATCAAAAATTCAATTTTATGTAAGAGCATCTAAAAAATGATTGATTTTTGAATTTCAATAAAAATCGTTGGAGCGAATTTTGAGAAAATCTAAAAAAAACTGAAAAAGTACTAAAATTTCAACCCCTATCTCAATTCTTTCATGCTTTAAATTGAACCCAGACTGACACACAGACAGACAGACACACCGACAGACCATGTCGCGAAAACCACTTTTTTGGACTCAAGGGTCCTCAAAACGTGTATTTCCATCAAAATCTCGACATCGAATTTTTGACATGAATCCAATCTTTTCTCTCTATTTATTAACAGGGTGGCTACTAGAGCGGGCGCTGGAGGTAGCTGAGTATGCAAAATCTGAGGACCGAATTCTGACAATGGATTTGGGCTAAGAATAGCTCCCAGAATAAGGATCCGGATCTTGCCGGGCCAATTTTTGGTCCAATTTTTTTTTTACCCCCATCCCTCTTATTTCCATAGGAAATCGATGGAATGCATGCTAAGATGATGTGAAGATTTGCAATTATGGTCAAATTCGAGTACTTAAAACCTCAAAGAATGAAAAAAACTGTCTTGTCAGCAACTGAGAGGATCCTCTATAGACCCCTGAGAAGTACTATCTTGCCACCAGTCGTGGTGGTCTCCTCTAACCCCTTCATCTCTTTTCTCTCTCTCTGTTATAAATTTAAATATACGGACTAAACACCACGCCAAATTGTGGGGACCGGCACTTATGATCATAATCCACTACCTGGTACCCCAATCAATGAAAAATACTATCTTGCCGCCAGCTGCGGTGGTCCCCTTTAACCCCTTCACCTCTTTTATCTCCCTTTATTATAAATTTAAATGTACTGCCTTAAAACCATGCCAAATTGTGGGGACCGGCAATTATGTTCATAATCCACTACCTGCTGCCCCAATCAATGAAAAATACTATCTTGCTACCAGTTGTGATGGTCCATTCTAACCCCTTCACCACTTTTCTCTCTTTCTGTTATAAATTTAAATATACGGTCTTAACATCACTCCAAATTGTGGGGATCGGCAATTATGCTCATAATCTACTACCTGGTGTATTTATAATAAAGGGAGAGAAAAGAGGTGAAGGGGTTAAAGGGGACGATCGCAGCTGGCGGCAAGATAGTATTTTTCATTGATTGGGGTACCAGGTAGTAGATTATGAACATAATTGCCGGTCCCCACAATTTGGCGTGGTGTTTAGGCCGTATATTTAAATTTATAATAAAAGGAGAGAAAAGAGGTGAAGGAGTTAAAGGGGACCACCGCAGCTGGCGGCAAGATAGTATTTTTCATTGAGTGGGGTACCAGGTAGTGGATTATGAACATAATTGCCGGTCCCCACAATTTGGCATGGTTTTAAGGCAGTACATTTAAATTTATAATAAAGGGAGATAAAAGAGGTGAAGGGGTTAAAGGGGACCATCGCAGCTGGCGGCAAGATAGTATTTTTCATTGATTGGGGTACCAGGTAGTGGATTATGATCATAAGTGCCGGTCCCCACAATTTGGCGTGGTGTTTAGGCCGTATATTTAAATTTATAACAGAGAGAGAGAAAAGAGATGAAGGGGTTAGAGGAGACCACCACGACTGGTGGCAAGATAGTACTTCTCAGGGGACTATAGAGGATCCTCTCAGTTGCTGACAAGACAGTTTTTTTCATTCTTTGAGGTTTTAAGTACTCGAATTTGACCATAATTGCAAATCTTCACATCATCTTAGCATGCATTCCATTGATTTCCTATGGAAATAAGAGGGGTGGGGGTAAAAAAAAAATTGGACCAAAAATTGGCCCGGCAAGATCCGGATCTTTATTCTGGGAGCTATTCTTAGCCCAAATCCATTGTCAGAATTCGGTCCTCAGATTTTGCATACTCAACTACCTCCAGCGCCTGGTCTATACAGAGAAATGATTTTAAATTACCCTGATAATTTCAGGTTTTCCAGATTTTTCTATTTTTCCATGATTTAAAATTTTTATTCGTTTATTTTTTTCAACAAATTGAGCAGCCAAAAATTTTACACGTGTAGAGCTTTTAGCTGGTAGTTCAATCAGGATAGAAGAAAAGGAGAAGAAAACAGCAGCTAGTCTTATTTCATTATTTTAATTCCCATCATGTTGGCGTTTCTATTCCGGTTGGGATCATCCTCAGAATGGGCTGGGGGACTCGAAACGTGAACTGGATGTGAATTAAAATAATATACGACTAGCTGCTATTTTTCTTCTCCTTTTCTTCTATCCTGACTTTACTTATATCTTTTAAGCATAAACAAATTTATTTTTTCAATCAATGATTGAATGATGAACCTTCTTTTTATTTACTGTATGATAATGAGTTTTAAAAAAATATAGATGATGAGACGAGTAAATTTTTGCTAATACTGATATCTGACACTGAGAAAAAAAAAATACTTTTCTTATGAACATTTTCTTGATACAATATTCAACCTTGTCTCAAGAAATTGTTAAATTGTTTGAAATTAATTAATTTTATTTACGAGAAGAAGTGCATCAGTAAGGTACTAGAACTTTTTGGCCGATTATGTTCAAAAGTTTCTTGTCACGTGCGAGGGATGTGCCTAACTTAAATAAAAAATTTCAGGCTCCTAGCTCTTTTCGTTCTTGAGATATTTTGTTCACAGACACATACAGACAGACAGACAGACCATGTTGCGAAAACCACTTTTTTTTTATTCAGAGGACCTCAAAACGTGTATATCCATCAAAATCTCGACATCGAATTTTTGACATGAATCCAATACTTCATCTCTATATATTAACATAGAGAAAGTAAAAAATTGATGTTTTTTTTTTTTTTTTTTTATAAACATTCACACTTTGTTCTCATTCACGCTCACACTCACACACACATTCACACAGTCTTTTCGGCAACTCAGGCCATTTAAGACTTTAGACGATAACCGTTGTGATTAATATATAAATTGTGGGGTCAGGCATTTCTATTTAAGCCATCTGGTATCCAAATGGCTTAAATAAAATCATCGGACTGCCTGGGTCCGAACCCGCGACGTTTGGTATAGGAGGGAGGCGCTCTACTTACTACGCCAAACTCGGGGGCAAAATTGATGTTCTTTTTTAAAGAAATTTAATGATTATAAAAAAACTTTGTACCAACGAATTTCTTGAGCCATGAAATTTGTTTGGGCAATAGGCCTAGGACATTATTTTAGTGTCGGGAAAATAGTCACATAGCAAAAACAATTTAAAATCTAATTTGAAATAGCTTTAGAAGGCAGTGGCGTAGTGAGCTTAACTCGCGCCCGGGGCACAATACCTTTTAGCGCCCCCCCCCCCCATTCGAAAACCATATAATATATGTAAAATATACAAAATTATTATGGGGGCGGTATAACTCGCCGAAAGCAAAATCTCGCCTAAAACAAACTCGCCGAAAATCAGGAAAGTTCCAAAATAAAATATTTTTAAAAATCTGGTGTGACTGTCCCACCAGATTTTTTAAAATATTTTATTTTGGAACTTTTCGGATTTTCGCCGACTTTTTTTCGGCGAGAATTATTATATTACTCTGGAACTGCATTTAAAATATATTTTCCAGAAAACAATTATAATAAAAATAAAAATTATCCAGCAATTTTTTGTTTTGCGAACCCTTTGGCGCCCCTTTGTGAGTAGCGCCCGGGGCATCATGACCCCCCTTGCCCCCCCCTCGCTACGCCACTGTTAGAAGGCGCGATAATATAGAAATTTAATAGAAATTATTTTTTTCTCAGTGTCAGATATAATTGATTGAGTAAAAAGTTATAATAAATTTCCCTGATACTATACAAAATTCCTTGATATTTCTATGATAATTCCCGGTTCATTAAATTCAAAAAAACTAGCTGGTGGCACCCGAATCAAAAAAAGAGAGAGAGAGGGATACTTTTGTAGATTTAAATGATAATAAAATATAAAATGAGGGGGTTTTTATACCCAAGATTTCAAAAAAGAAAAAATGACCTTTCCCAGGAAAATGAAATTGTGAAAATTTGATTGTTAGGACTTACCCAGTTCAGAGTGAGAGCCCGGAGACGTTGATGCTCAAACGACAAGGAAGATGATGAAGAGAGAAGTCGACCTCTAGCAATAACCACCTCTGGAAAAGATAAAAATTATTATTACTTTTCTTCTTTTTTTTTTATATGTGTTTACCATATTTTCAATTTTCAATAAAGAATATTTAATTAAATAATCCTTTTTCCAAATATTCTTTTTATTCTCGCACCCCCTATAACCTTTCTTCCAAAAAAAAAAAAGTTTATCACGTTCAAGTTTGTAAATTTACAAGTTGTTGATCTATTGCGTAAAGAAAGTAAAAAGATAAAATTTTATAGAAAGATTTCTATAATTCGACTAGCACCCCTCAAAATGCTTTCTCCCAACCTGGGCCGCAGACAGAGGAGGGCAGTAGGGCGATATCCCCGGGGCCCTTTAAGCTCAAATCCTAAAATTATATTAAAGATAAATGAAAACGCTGGAAGTATTTTCTAATATGAACTGAAAACGTGGCCAAATTGGAAAATTTTACTCCGTGTCGCACGTTAGATTAAATATTAAATTTAAATTTTTGTTAAAAGACTTAAAAAGGCCATACACCCTTAAAATCATCCCTTGTTGAATAAAATTTCTAAGGAGGATGCAATATCTGTAGGCAAACAGCTAAATTCTGTAAAACGGAAATTCGAGTAATTGAAATTTCTTTTGATAACTCCGACACCCTCGAATTTTCGAGATCGATCATCATTCATTTTAAATAAGATATTAATTAACATTCAATACCTAAATTAGGATTAGCTAAATATTTTTCGAGATCTATATATTTGAATAAGATAATAGTATTCAAAATACCTCGATTCGGACTTTAACTGAGTCATAGATATATTTAACAAGACATGTGAGTGTTTTTTATTGATGAGGCCAAACATCCCATGGCTCCCGGGAATCGAACCCAGGATCTGCGCCTTTCCAGGGCATAGGCGTGCTATCCATTGCACCAGGCCACCGGACCCTCGACCTGCACCAATAAAACTCATTTCCCCTTATATGCAGTTAGTCGCGCAAGTTACTAACTCGTAACGAAAACGTGAAAAACTTTAAAGAAAAATTTTCCACTTATGAGAGCAGATCCAGATATCTGTCCCTCTACTGGTTAACCAAGCGGCGCATAAGTGGAAAATTTTTCTTTAAAGTTTTTCACGTTTTCGTTACGAGAACCTTTCCAAGAAATTGTAATTAATATTTGAGATTTGAACTAATAAATTGAAAAAAATTTGGTCAGAACTTACCAAGTCATTGTTCATTATAGGTCTTCGGTCCTTATGCACCCATTCCAAAAAAAAAAAAAAAAAAAAAAACCAAGTGCAAAGGGAGAGAGACTCGAACGAAGTGCGCTGAGACATGGATGCTCAAAGGAGAAGGTCGATGATGAAGAGAGAAGTCGACCTCTAGTAATAGACACCCCTGTAAAAAAAAAAAAAAAAAAAAAAATATTAAATGAGATTCGTGTGATGTGTGTAGAAAGAGAGAGTTTATAAAAAAAAAAATAAAAAAATAATAATGACAAAAAAATAAAAAATGATAATAATATTTTAATTAGAAGGGAAAACATAACACCTTTACCACCCTCTGTTAACATTATTAAAAATAATAATATAGTTTTAAAACGAAATTTAACAAGACATGTGAGTGTTCTTTATTGATGGCCCCCGGGAATCGAACCCAGGATCTCCGCCTTTCCGGGGCATAGGCGTGCTATCCATTGCATTGTTTGGCCTCATCAATAAAGAACACTCACATGTCTTGTTAAATATATCTATGACTCAGTTAAAGTCCGAATCGAGGTATTTTGAATACTATTATCTTTTTCAAATAATAGATCTCGAAAAATATTTAGTTAAAACGAAATGTTAATCACAGTTATTATTTATAACATTGAAGAGAGATAAAAGTTTAAGAATTTATATTTTCAATTATTAGCTAAATTCTCTGCAATAGGGGTGCAGGGTGAGGAGGGAGAGAAAGTCATCAATTTCCTTAAATGTAAAAATTTTACAAAAAAATATAATTTTGTATGAGTATTTTAAATTTCATTTTTAAATAAAAATACTATTTTATTTATTAGAAGGGGTGATTTACAGCTCTTCTGATAAACTCACCCTTCCCCTTGGGTACACGAATTCAACATTTCTGAAAAAATGGATAATTTTATATACCCTTAGTAATATCAATATATATTTTAAGACAGAAAAAAAATTCAAAATAGAAATTTAATTAGTTAGGAAAATGCAATGCAAATATTAATTTTCTTAATAAAAATATGACCAGACGGGAAGTAAATGAGTTTGGGGGATGAACGTCTTAATCGCACAAATAAAAACACAATATAAAATAAACTAAACACACGAGAGAGAGAAAGAGCTCCACGTAATGAATGACTCGTGTCTCGTTTCGAATACAACTGACAGACAGCCTGACAGATAGGCAGCTAGCGAGCAGACTTAGATCGCATTGCTCTCTGAGTGCCCAAAAAATAATTATCAAATAAATTCTCTATTTATAAAAATTCTATTTACTTGCAAACTAACGGGGTTTTAGTCTGTTGGGAATAAATCCGAAAATAAATAACTATTAATTTAAGTCTTAATTAATCCACCGCTAAAACCCACCCCCCAGAGGCGTACCGAGGCAGTTGGGGGCCTGGGGCGGCACTAGAGGAGGGGGCCTTATATTGAATTTTTTTTTTTTTTTGGGGGGGGTGCTCATCTTTAAATATCCTTCTCATCCATACACAAAAATATTTTTAAAATACCGTATATCCCTGAACCCAAGGGCCCCGGGGCCTCTCAAAGAGAATTTTTCATTAAATTTTCTTCTTTTTTATCAAAATTTTCCCATTTTTACTTGAGCCCTGAGGGCCCCGGGGCCTCTCAAGAGAAATTTTTATTAAATTTTCTTTTTTATCTAAATTTTCCTATTTTTACTTGAGCCCTGAGGGCCCCGGGGCCTCTCAAAGTGAAATTTTCATTAAATTTTTTTTTATAAATATATGGGGCCTCTGCCGGCTCGGGGCCTGGGGCGGACCGCCCCCCCCGCCCCCCCCCCTCGGTACGCCACCCCCAATTTAAGAAAATACTTCCTATGCTTCTTTTTAGTATTTATTTATTTATTAGGGATATATTCGAAAATAACTTTTTTTACCGCTTTTTAAACGAAATCGATCTTTTTGTATACCCTATGTTGCAAATTCAAGGCGTTTGCGGGACCCCTATAAGTTGTCCAATTGAGTTGAAATTTTGAACACTCCTTTTATTTGTTGATTGGAACAGGATTAGGGGTTGGGGGCAGCAAATTTTAAACCTTCAGAAAACCATACCTATAGCTAAGAACCACCCTAATGTACACCCCTTATCACCCTCTGGTTTCATCATTAAAAAAAGGATAATTTTATAAATATATATGTTAAGAAAGAAAATACAAAAATAAAATGTTAACCCTTCTATGAAAATGAAATGTGCTAATTATAAATACCTTTTAATTGGAGTGAGATGAGGGGTGTGTGTCCTTTTATTCTCACTAATAGAATCGCAATAGAGGAGATGATTTTTGCACAATGGCTCCTTCCTCGAGATGAATTCAACTAAAAGACTTGCTTTGCTTGCTTCCTTGTATCAGCTCACAATTATATAAAGTAAAAAAGGTTTACTTTTTTTAAAAATAATTTGCAATTGCGTATGTGCTGTTTATTTTATAATAATGATGACGAACATGGATGTTTTTTTCTAAGGTCTCTCTTCTGAAACAAAGAAATAATTAACTTTTATTTTTTATTCTATTCAATCATTAAATATTCAATAACGATTATTTTATTAAATCATTGTTTTATTTATCCCTTAATCTTTTCACAAATATTCTTTTTAATTCTAATCCTCATTAATATTGGAATATTTATATTTGCAGAATAATTATTTGACTCATCTTATGAAAGAGTTATTTGGGCTAGTGGTATTATAAATTAAAAAAAAAAAAAAATTCAATTTTATGTAAAAGAAATCATATAATTTAATTTTAATAAGAGATAAAAATCTGGTGTTTCTGGTCGCACAGTACCCTTGGTAAGAGAAAGTTGTGAACTGTGCTTGTTACACCAGATTTGTTGTGTCGATAGATATTTAGTTTCCGCCGATATATTAGATAAACATAAATATAAATTATTTATTTATATTTTGTTACCATGGCATCCTATCTTTCCTATGAAGTGCAGAG
Organism: Euborellia annulipes; assembly: GCA_023213315.1. Taxonomy (NCBI): domain Eukaryota; kingdom Metazoa; phylum Arthropoda; class Insecta; order Dermaptera; family Anisolabididae; genus Euborellia; species Euborellia annulipes. The sequence continues at coordinate 40,437 of JAKCPI010005479.1, forward strand.
TAAAGTGTGCATTTTGTGAGCAAAATGAGAATATACATTTGAAAGAGCATCTAAAAAAATAATTGATTTTTAGAATTTTAATAAAAATCGCTGGAGCGAATTTTGAGAAAATCTAAAAAAACTGAAAAAGTACATCAGTAAAGTACTAGTACTTTTTGGCCGAATTTGTTCAAAAGCTTATTTTCACGTTCTAGATGGGTGTTCAACTTAAAAATATTAACTTAAATTTCAACCTCCTAGCTCAAATCCTTCATGCTTTAAATTGAACCCAGACAGTCATACACTCCGACAAACAGACACACAGACAGACCATGTTGAGAAAACCACTTTTTACTTTCTCTTACCTATGTATATATGTAATATATATATAGAGAGAAAGTATTGGATTCATGTCAAAAATTCGATGTCGAGATTTTGATGGATCTTCACGTTTTGAGGTCCCCTGAATCCAAAAAGTGGTTTTCGCGACATGGTCTGTCTGTCTGTGTGTGTGTGTGTGTGTGTCTGTGTGTCTGTGTGTGTGTCTGTGAACAAAATATCTCAAGAACGAAAAGAGCTAGAAAGTTGAAATTTTATATTTAAGTTAGGCACCCCCAGGGGACGTGACACGAAGCTTTTGAACAAAATCGACCAAAAAGTACTAGCACTTTACTGATTCACTTTTTCAGTTTTTTTCGATTTTCTCAAAATTTGCTCCAACGATTTTTTTTTAAATTCAAAAATTATTTTTTAGATTCTCTATAAAATGAATGTATATTCTCATTTTGTGATTGAAATCTTCTGAAGACCACTTTACTTTTGTACTCCATAGAAAAGATAGGAGAAATGGTTGCCATGGTATCAAAATATAAATATTTTGCCATACTTATAAATTTTACATCTTGAAAATCGAATGTACCCTCACTGTCGAAAACTCAATACATGTCGACACAAAAAATCTGGTGTGACAAGCACAGTACACAACTTTCGATTACCGAAGGTAAGAGAAAGTTGTGTGCTGTGCGCCAGTCACACCAGATTTTTTGTATTCAGAGGACCTCAAAACTAACCTCAAAACTAAATCCATCAAAATCTTGACATCGAATTTTTGACATGAATCCAATACTTTCTCTCTATATGATAACAGGGTGGCTACAGAGAAATAAATAATTTGAAATTTCCCTGATAATTCCATTCTTCTATCCTGACTTTACTTATATCTTCTAAGCATTAACGAATTTATCTTTTGAATCAATGATTGAATAATGAACCTTCTTTTTACTGTATGATAATGAGTTCAAAAAATATAGATGATGAGACGAGTAACTTTTTACTCAATCACTGATATCTGACACTGAGAAAAAAAATACTTTTCTTATAAACATTTCTAAAAGTATATTTAGATTTAGTGTAGCTTTTATGGTCAAGTAGCTATGCATGTTCAAAAAGTGCATCAGTAAGGTACTAGAACTTTTTGGACGATTTTGTTCAAAAGCTTCGTGTCACGTGCCAGGGGTGTGCCTAACTTAAATAAAAAGGCGAAAGATATATTCGTGTCTGAAGGGAGCCCAGAGTGTTATATACTCAGAAAGAATTACACAGTCAACCTACGCGCCACTATACCAGCGGCTGGACTACTACGGGCAGAAGGGTATACACTAGGGTGTCCCTTATTTTTCGATTTTTATTTTTTTTTAGTTATACCCTCTAATTTTTTTACTTATATTATAAAACACTCGTAAATGAAATTTTACCCCATTCGGAGTTCATTTACCCCACCCGACCGTCTTGGGCGGGATTTTTTTTTGCTTATACGTTCTCATTTTGTTTATTATATTAAAAAATACCCACAAATCAAATTTTACGTCAATCGGAGTTCATTTAGCCCCCCCCCCCCCGACGCCCCTGTGAAAAAATTTCGAAATTTTTTTTCACGGATAGGTTATAAATAAAAATTTGTTCCAACGAATTTCTTGAGCCATGAAATTTGTTTGGGCAATAGGTCTAGTACATTTTTTTAGTGTCGAGAAAATAGTCACATAGCAAAAACAATTTAATAAGAACTAATTTGACATAGCTTTAGAAGGCGCGATAATATAGAAATTATTTTTTTCTCGGTGTCAGATATAATTGATTGAGTAAAAAGTTATAATAAATTTCCCTGATAGTTCCCTGATATTTCCATGATCATTCCCGGTTCCATTGAATTCCCTAATAATTCCAGGTTTTTAGTTTTCCAGGTGTGTAGCCACCCTGAATGTACATATATAGGTAAGAGAAAGTAAAAAAGCAACCCACCCATTCAAAAAAACTAACTGGTGGAACCAGAATCAAAAAAGAGAAAGAGGGAGACTTTTGTAGAAGCAGATTTAAATGATAATAAAATATAAATTTAGGGGGTTTTTATACCCGAGATTTTTAAAAAAAGAAAGAATGACCTTTCCCAGGAAAATGAAATTGTGAAAATTTGATTGTCAGGACTTACCCGGTGCAGAGAGAGAGCCATGAGACGTTGATGCTCAAACGACAAGGAAGATGATGAAGTGAGAAGTCGACCTCTAGCAATAACCACCTCTGGAAAAGATAAAAATTATTACTTTTTTTCTTACTAAATATGAATCGTATGTTTGTGTGTGTGTGTGTGTATATAATATATACCTCTCAAGGCGCCTTCTCGTTTCGGAGGTTGGCGATCCACATAGCGAGCATAGTTTTTGAAACGGCCGCCCGGTATATCTCTGCGAAGTGCAGCCGAACCATCTTCGGAGGTCTTTCAGCCAGGAATTCTTGCATCTGCCGACCGATCATTTCCCTTGTATTTTGCCTTCAATTATTATCCTCAGAATCTCGTATCTCTCTCCTCGCATAATATGGCCTAGATATAGAGCCTTTCTTTCTTTGACCTTGTAAATAAGCTCGCGCTCTTTGGTCATTCGTTTGAGGACCTCGATGTTGGTGACCTTTTAAATCCAAGATATACGGAGTATTCTGCGATATAGATAAAATTCGAAGGCCAATTTTATTATAAGGACATCGGCCAAAAATAAATTCTTTTGCGTATTATCTGTTTTATTTACAAATATTTTGATTCCAATGACATAGAATCATCCACAGTACAATCAACAGATGTTTTGCAAATCGTAAACCCCTCCCATCATAATGCATTATGAAAATTGCATTCATGGAATGCTCAGCTGTTTTGTCATATTGGATGGGAGGAGTTAACGATTTGCAAAACATCTGTTGATTGTACTGAGGACGATTCTATGTCATTGGAATTGAAATATTTACAAATAAAACAGATAATATCATGACCGTTGACTCTAACTCCACCCGATGTTTCTTCCAATGCCTCCAGGAATATGGTTTCAGAATAAAGATTAAACAGAAGTGGCGATAAGAGGCAACCCTGTCTAACTCCCCTCATGATGTCTATAGGTTCCGATGTTGTATTTTGTATTCTGATTTCGGCAGACTGATTCCAGTAGAGATTAGCGATAAATTGTAGGTCTCTTCTATCCACTCCTGTGTCCTTTAAGATCTCCCTTCTGAAACAAAGAAATATTTATTATTTTTTAACCTCGTCTTTCATTATATTTTAAATATTCAATAAAGATTATTTATTTTATTAAATAATTGTTTTATTTTTCCGTAATCCTTTCTCATATTTAAATATCAGGAGGATTAGAGAGGAGGGGGGGGGGAGGGGGCGACCGCCTAATCCGAGAAAAAAAATTGAAAAAGTTTTAAATTTTAAAAACTAGTTATCTAAAGAAATTATAATTTTTTGTCTAAAATATATTTTTACATTTATTTTAAACTATCAATTCAAGTCGCAATTCACCTTAAAGGTCCTAATATTTGAAGATATTATTTAAAAAATTTTCATCCCTCCCGAGAAGCACTTCTGTAAATTGAATCTTTCAACCAACCCCCACCAACCAAAAATCGCATCCCGTCCCAAGCGACAAAAATGTATTTAAATTGAATTGGGGACGAATCAATTTAAATAAATAGAGACGAGGTCTAAATGGGCAGAGATGCTGAAAAAATCGCCCCCATCGACAAAATTGCATTAATCCGTCCCTGTCAAATATATATATATATATATATTAGTATGTAGTAGCCTAAGTATTTATTTTGCTTTGCTTCAAATAGAGAATTAAAATAATTTAAATTAGAATTTTTACGCCAATTCATTCACATAATGGATAATTTTTTTTTTTAAATTACATACTTGATTTGTTTCTAATTTGTTTAATAGGAAAGAGGGTGCAGCCAAATAATTGAGCCTCTATTCAGTAACGAACACTCTTTATTGGGACGTTTCGGCTGGGATCAACCCTGCCATCTTCAGCCTTCAAAGAGCATATTTAAATTTTATATTTACAGAGTTGTCATTTATCAATAATACAAGTTATTCGCATTCTTTGTCCAATGAATGTAATATTCCTTACAAGCGTATAAGCTTGACCTTCACGCTATCACTTGTTGGTATTTAAAGGAATATTACATTCATTGGACAAAGAATGCGAATAACTTGTATTATTGATAAATGACAACTCTATTTGTATATATAAAATTTAAATATGCTCTTTGAAGGCTGAAGATGGCAGGGTTGATCCCAGCCGAAACGTCTCAATAAAGAGTGTTCGTTACTGAATAGAGGCTCAATTATTTGGCTGCACCCTCTTTCCTATTAAACATTTCAGCTAAGGGTAGTCCACCCGCCGCGAAAGCGTGGAGGTCCTGGTTCGACTCTAGGGAGTGCAATTTTGCCCAATCTTAAGCACAAACATATCTCGCAAACTTGCTGTCTTAAACGATATATTGACTGGCTAATGAACAGTCTATTTGAGCATTGTTTGAAAAAATTCCATCTTTTCAAACCAGACAGTCTATTTGAGCATTGTTTGAAAAAATTCCATCCTTTTCAAACAAGGCTCTACCTAGTTAAAAGAAAAAGGAATGTTTAATAATATTTATTAGAAGATGGTTAATAAAACAAAAATAAAGTTATTAATTAAAAAAAAGAAAAGAACCTTCCCAATCATTTCTATAGGCCTAATATAGAAAGCAGACAAGTTTTTAATTATAAATCGAAATATTTTTCTATCTTAGAATGATCCCAGAGAGAATCTAAATTTAAAAGAAAATTTTTTTCATAATCCAGAAAATTGATTTTTTATTAAAACAAATAATTTTGGCAAAAAATTTACAAAAAAAAAAACATTCCCCCAAAAAAAATGTGAAAATAAGAGACGAAAAAAAAGGGTGGAGGGGGGAAAAATAATTTAAATAAAAAAAATATAAAAAAAAAAAAAAAATTTAAATTAATAATTAATTAAAAAAAAAGAAATTGGAAATTTAAGAAAAAAAAAAATATAATATTCTTCTTATTGGTGGAGGAGAAGAAAAGAATAATACTCTTGGAAAAGGGGGTGTAGAAGGAAGAAGAGGAAGGGGATGAGTTAAGGGCTCATCTTAAATAGGGAGCAATTTTTAAATTTTAAGAATTATTTTTGACAATGGTATTTTATTTTAATGGAAAATATACGTCAGAAATGGGGGCAATGGGCTCCAGCTGGGTCCCGTGATTGCCAATCTGGTGATAGATTATCTCTTCGATGAATCTCTCTCTAAATTTCCAAATTATAAAAGTATACACCACCCTTTATCTTTAAATATGTTGACGATGTCATTACAGCCCTCCCTGACAATGAAATCGAGCCAGTTCTTACAGTACTAAACAATTTTAACGCGAAAATAAAATTTACTAAAGAGTTAGAGCAAGACAACCAAATAAATTTTTTAGATATGGCATTGCTAAGAGAAGGAGAGGGTATCAAAACAAAATGGATAAGGAAGAGTAATAAGTCCGACCGCATTGTTAACTACTACTCAAACCATCCCCTTATACACAAGAGGAATTTATTGTATAATATGATTTTGAGAGCAGATCGATTATCTAGTCCTGAATTTAAAAAGGATTGCTTTGATAATATTAGGAAAATCATGTTCCATAATGGATACCCCAGACACTTCATTGATAAAATATTTAAAATATATTTTTATAAAAATAAACCTGTGCCCATCTCAGTGTCTTTGGGTACTAATTTGAGTAGTGGTAATAACACCCCCGTAGCTAATGTTGTGAAAACTTATGTAAGTCTCACTTATACGCCAGGGCTCTCAGAGAACATCAAAAAACTGATAAGCCGCGTAAGGGATGACATTATAATATCATTCAAACCGACCAACACCCTGAGTTTCCTCTTCAACAACAAACCCCACCCCCTTCTAAAAAACTCTGGGGTTGTATATAAAGTCCCGTGCAGCGACTGCAATTTGTGTTATGTTGGGCAAACTCGACAATATTTAAATAGTCGGTTGTCACAGCACAGGAGCAATATCAAAAACCATGAGACCAGCGTTGCATTGGCAGAACACGCTATAAATAAAAATCACAATTTCAACTTTGATGGTGTAAAAATCCTAAGGTTTGAAGGAAACTACTACAAAAGGCTGACACTAGAGGCCATACACATTTTCATAAATAATACAGTGAATTTTAAAACGGATTTTAAAACCACAATCTTCCTTTATAGGAATATTTTAAAACGCTGATGTGTGTATGCCAAGCTCGGCTACGTCACCCATATGCGTGGTGGGGGTACTATATATAAGCTACGAGTTGCTCCTATGCTAATTACCTATAGTCGATTGAACGCACCACATGACTGTTACTCTTCTGCTAATAAACTCAACTGTTTTAAACCTCAATATATTGTTTTATATTTATATATTGTAATTATAACTTATTGGTTATGAATCATATGATTGAGTTTGTAATATTTATCCTATATTGACAGCCCATAAGGTATATATATTTTTTATGTCTCTCATATTGTATATTATTAGTCATGAATTGCTAATGTGTTAAAAGAAAATTGTAATTTAAAATTTATCTTTATCCCTGCTATGTTGTAGCTCTGAGGATGGTCTCAACCGAGACCGAAACGTCAGCCTAATGGGTATTAAATAAATGAAATAATTACTAGCTGCTTCTCTTTCTTCTTCTTGCTACTTCAAAATATAATAATAATTCCTGTAATCCCGAGAAGGTCCTCTTTATGCATATAAAATTTCATTTCAAAATTCCAACGGGAAGTTACCTAAATAGAGCGTGACAGACAGACGGACATTAGCGAATTATATATATATAGATTTCTTATGCTATTCTATGATCGTATTTTAAATATGCAATAAAGATTATTTAATTAAATAATTGTTTCATTTATCCCCTAATCCTTTCCCAAATACTCATTTTAACTACAGGATATTAGAATATTTTATTCACGCACCATTAAAAAGCATCCCTTTTTAATAAATCTCAGAGTAGGCAATATTTTTTGATTATTTAATATAATTAAATTCTATCCTATCGTTAAATAGAGGCTTAAAATATAATCTCGCACCCAGATTTTCATTTTCTTTTATAAAAAATAATCATTTAAGAAAACGCATAGGGGAGCTTGATCCTCCGTAATTATTTGATTAGAAATGGCTAAATATGATATAAACTCTCCAGATTAGAATACCAAGAATTGCTCACCTTGACTTCTTCGCTTTTTAATCGTAAGCGCAAATTGACGTCTAGTATGTCAGTGGAAAAATCGTTCTTGCCAAGGACAGAGGCCATTCCTCTCTATTCAACACCCTCGCAGTAGAAACCCGAAGCGAACTGCCTGTGAATGATTCCAACTGGTCGATCCATCTTGATCGTGGTCTTTTTCCTGGACTTTGCCCTCTATATTGATCTTTTTGATGTCTGTTTCTCTGAATGTGCAGAATGCGATTAAAAACAATAGCGCATTTTTACTCCCCAGCTTCACGGAGATAGAAGGTAAGAAGAATCTTGGAAGGAATTCTAAAATAAAAGAAAAAATATATAATTATCAAATAATGAGAATTAAAATTATTTATATATATCCTACTGCAAGGAAATAAAAATTTGAATCATTTCAACTCGTTAATGTCATTTAAAATTATTAATAATTAATATAATTTAAAAAAAGTTAAATAAAATGTTTTACTATTCAACCTTAAATATCCACCCTTCTCCCAATAAATTAAATTAGAATTATATTGCAATAAACACTATATATAAAATATTAAAAAAATTATTATAGTAAAGGAAATTTAAGAAAAATTTTCAAATACGATTAATAGAATAAAGAAATTTAAAATTATGTTTTTGAATTTAAAATTTCAAGAGTCAAGATATATATATAATTTGGCTTGAATTTTAATTTAGTTTTCTCTTTATCTCCAGTATACTTGAAGTTTGTAAATATTTTTATATAAAAAAAGAAATAAAAGAGGAATCCAAATTTTGTCATTCATTGACTCTAGGACTTTATCTTGCTATAAAGCCATGATAGTTACTAATTATTAATATTATTAGAAAAATAGAGTGATGAAAATAAATAAACTGACCAAATGGCAAAGTGAGATGACGATGAGTTAACTTGGATCAAAGACAAGAAGAATCTACGAAGGAATTCTGAAATAAAAAGTAAAAAGAAAATATAATTATCAGATAATTTAAATTAATCGTTTTTTCATTTTTTTATGTCTGTTAATCAAATTATTGTATTAAATTATTAAGGCTTACCTTGTTTAATGATATTTAATCTCTCTTTGAAAATTTCATGAAATATATATATATATATATATATATGTAGATAGTGTGCTCTACAAACTCCAAATGAAAGGGATGTCTTTTGGTCTAAATCACATCTAAAATAAAAAATAAATAAATTTAATATTAAAAGATTAGTCTCTGACGCCCGGAGTTAATTTAAAATAAAAAATTAGTATTTTGATTTTGTTATATCTGTTAGTCAAAAATTATTGAGGCTTACTTTGTTTCATGTTTCATTTCTATCCATTTGAAGAATAAAATTCTATGATATATATATTTGAGTGACATTATGTTCTCTCGGAGCCCCAAACATATGAGTTGAAGAGGAGTCTTTTGATCAAAATCACATCTAAAATGAAAAAATAAATCATTTAATAAAGATTTTTAACATATATAAAGATTTGAAATAATGAGTGATTAAAATACTATCTTAAAAATAAACAAATCCACAAAGGATTTATATAAATGCTTCTAAACATGTAATTAAATTATTTGTATTGGTTAATCTTGAAAGAAATAGTTTGATTATTATATGTTTTTTCCCTTCAAATTACCTTACCTCAAAAGTTCAAGATTTATAGGAATTATAATGTTAAAAAGTTCATTAAATAATAATTTTACAAACTAGGGATAAACTAAATAAGAAAAATAATTTTAAACAAAACATAATTATTTAAACAAATTAAAAATTAAAGGAAAAAAAAGAAAAATTATTTGTCAAAGTGAAGGAAATAATGAATGAGTTAATAAAACGAATAATCTATTTGATTTATATAATTTGCATACCGAATTAATTTTAAAACAAATCTTAAATGATTAAAAGAAATAAAATATTAAATAAAAAAATGAAAAAATATAATTTGACAGACTGGCAAAGAAAGGTTATCATGTTGAATCACGAGTTTAGAATATTTTTAATTATTTAATTTATTGAAAATAATAATCCTGAACAATTAAATAAATATTTAAAAGCGTTACTGACCTCTAAAAATGGAAATAATTAAGATGAAATATAAATAAGTTGAATTGATGACACGTGAGTAAATTTTTAGACAGTTTCGTTGGCAAAGTCATGGATTAGATAAAGAGACGAGGCATTCGCTTGGGTTTTCAATGGAGTCAAAGTCACTGGCATCCAAAACGATAAAATCAAACGCCGGGAAGCAGCAAGTGCTTACCAGATTCCGCCGACTTGCTTGAAAGAAACATTAGATAACTTGTCCATGGATGCCCAATTTTGAATCAAACACTTGAGAAATTACCCAGGGCTAGAATCAAATGAGAATGATGTCCCTGGCGCGAGAAATAAAAATTTATTTATGAGAAAGCTTACTATTAATTTTTAAAGTAAATATATATAGTTTCTTTAAGGGTGTAATATTTTTTAAATTCATTAATTAACTTCACTTTACTCAAATTTATCATATATAAAAATGCCAAAAAGAAAATATTGCAAAGTTATTAAAAATGGCGCTTTTAATGGCTATCACCTAAATCGAATTTAAGAACATTTTGTTTTTATTTTTAATTTTAATTATTTTTTTATAGTAGTAATAAATATACGAGAAATTTTTCAATCCATTATTATCTTATATATATACTCTGTGATTATTATTAAAAGAAAAAAATTATAATAAAATAAATAAATATATCATTTTTTAAATTTATAATTTAAATTTTTTTTTCTCAATCAATAAGATTTATGATTAATTATAATAAAAAATTAAAATTTAATAAAAATTATAGTTAAAATATATCTTGATTTAATTAAATAATTATATTTCCCAAAAATTTTATTTTATAATATTGGTAGTGCTACTAGCATTGATCAGGCATTGATTTTCGAAATTGTTTTCTTCTTCATCTTTATCCTGTATAAAGAAATCAGAAAAAGATCACGTTTTTCTGTGAACAAATTTCATTTTAATTTTTAATAACTTTAAATATAATCATAATGACTACAAAGGCTGAAATTGCTTGCGTTTATTCCGCATTAATTTTATCCGACGATGATGTTGCAGTCACAGGTGAAAAAATTCAAACAATTTTGAAAGCAGCCAACGTCGATGTTGAGCCATATTGGCCTGGATTATTCGCCAAAGCCCTTGAGGGAGTCAATGTTAAAGATCTCATAACAAATATTGGAAGTGGAATTGGAGCCGGACCTGCTGTTGGCGGTTCAGCGCCTTCTGCAGCTGCCCCTGGAGCTGCAGCTGCCCCAGAAGAGAAGAAAGAAGAAGCGAAGAAAAAGGAAGAATCCGAAGAGTCCGATGATGATATGGGATTTGGACTCTTCGATTAAGGGAAAAATTATTTTCTTTTTGTTGTAAAAATATATAACATGTAAATAAATTAATTTTCCTCAAACTCTGTTTGTTTTATTTATCCTTTAAAAAATCCTTACTTTTTAATGAACATTTAGTATGGAATTGGGTAGAGAAATGAAATCATCTTTTACTAGTCACTTGAATTTATAGAGCTGCTTGTGTTTATATATAGGAGTATTAACTTAAAAGCTTCTATGTTTTCAGATTGTTAATTTTAGTGAGGGTCGATATAAAACACAAAGTTGGATATTCGAACTGATCATATAAAAAATAATTATACAAATTCATTATTAGATATGCTCTGAAGAGGTGAAATAAAACGGTTAAGCAAAATGTTAGGCCTTGGAGGAAATCAGCTCGTTTTCTGGTCACAAGTTATAAGCACATGCAGAGAATAAAAACACAAAAATTATTAAACCACAGTTTTTCTATGAAAATAGTAAATTCAGATTGCAGCCAGAAAAAAATTTAATTATCGACGTTTGGATCGCCAATCCATGGTAATTAAAGTAAATATTTAAATAAATAATTTTATGATATATATATATTATGACATGTTAGGCGTTTCTCTTATTCCAGCTACCAAACAAGTCAAAAGTATACATACATAAACTCATTACTTTAAATTATACTTTATTATTGCATCCAATAATAATAATGTAAATATTTTTGACATGTAAGCATTTCAAGAAAAAAATTAAAAATTTTCTAAATCAAATCGTCGAACCCAAGCTCTTAAGTGATATATATATAATATATACACCCTATAATCGACAGACTGTATACTCGAATCTCGATAATTTGAATTTTTTGATATTTCGAACTGTAATTTTCTGTAAATCGAAAAAAATGCTGTATATTTTTTGACGCTCGATAACTCGAAATATTTTTCGTGACAAAAGGGGGAGAGAAAGTTCTATTCTATAATTCGAACTAGGCCACTTACCATCTTTATAATTCGAATTTTTCTTAGCAATGTTTACTAATTTTCCGCATAAGTTTACGCTCCTTTCTGTCCATCTTAAGTTCCTAATTCTCTTTAATCTGACACATTGAGTGCGAGGCAGAACTCCCAGACAGGTCTCTCCCTTACAGTGTCAGAAAAAAATTATCGCGTCATTGGAAAGTGGTTTGAAAAAAATATAATGCCAAAACTTTCAATATTCCAGCATCAACGCTGTCTACAATTCTGAAGAATAAAGAAAAAATTATTATTTTTACTTTTTTACTTAAGGCTATATATAAAATTTATGTAAGCTCTTACATATTTTCAATAAAAACCCTAAATAATTTATATTTTTTCTTTCCTCTTGATAATTCAAAGTCTCGACAATTCGAATTTTTCTTGCAGTCGCTTGGATTTGGAATTATTGACAGTTGACTTTATATATATATATATATATATATAGACTTTTTCCAATGATTAGAAATGTATTTAAAAATATAAATTTATTATTAGAAATTAATAGATGATTAATACATTCTTGTACATATATAAAATTCAAATAGAATACATTTAAAAAAAAATACTAAATGTAAAAATCACAACCCTAGTGCCCCTTACTAAATATATCACATTCTTTTTCTGTATAAAAATGTATATCTTGCTAAAAAATTTGGAAGAAATGCATTACTGAGTATTTTGTTAAAACAAAAAATAATTAAAGATTAGATTTCATAACTGGTTGAAGATATTTATGATAGGAGCTGTTGACAGGTTCGTGGTTCAGTGGACTTTTCTGGGCAGCTTCAAAGAGCCTCTCGTAAACTCGTCCGTCCCAAGCGCCAAGAGGAGAAGAGAGAATCTCGTCACAAATATCAAAACTATCAGCCAAACCAACGGTATTTGGACGTAAATTTACTAGGAGCGTCTCCAGCCAATGTTGACATTCAGCAATATTAGGAGGTCTCATATTAGAATACTAAAAAGAAAAAGAAAAAATTTAATTAATATTACTATACTACGCTAAGGGTTAACAAGTTTTCTTATTAATTTAATTAGAATGTAGGGGTAAACATAAGATATGTGAAGGAAGTATGGATAAGATGACTACAAGTTCCAATTTTGGCGGGACAGTCCCACTTCACGTTTTGAGGTCCCCTCAATCCAAAAAAGTGGTTTTCACGACATGTTCTGTCTGTGTGTGCCTGTGAACAAAATATCTCAAGAACAAAAAGAGCTAGGAGGTTGAAATTTTATTATACTTCCCAAACAATTCCTTTGAGAAATCGTAAACTTCAAGAATTAATAACTAAAAAAGTTATACAGTATTAATTTTAAGACTAAAATAATTCAATAATTCCACCGATTAGTTGCCAAAACAGAGGGTGACAGACGAATTATATATTGAAGAAGATACGCTTCGTGTCTGGCCATATTATATTTCACTAATTAATAGATGATTAATACATTTAATAATAATGATTAACTTACTATTAAGAAATCTCCAGTTTTATGTAAAAGCCAATAAAGACTGTAGAGCTCACATAATTGAAGGAGAACATCTTTTAATTGGGAACTCACTTTGGCTTCTTTAACGGTTTGATAAAATTTTTCCACTAAAATAGCTCTACAATGTGCCTAAAATATATTAAATAACATTTAGATAAATTAATAATTCTATTTAATAAAGTATATATACATATATATATATATATACATATATATATATGCGAAGACAAGTTTTCTCGGGTTAAGTCGCGTGGGGTGCTGAGATTTACTCGACGTTTCGGCTCTCCTTTTGGAGCCATTTTCAAGAGAGAAGGAAGTTAGGAGGTAATGGTGGAGGGGGGGTTGTTTACGGGGTCGCAGTCTTCCTGGTCCCCAGGTCAATTTGGTGGATGACTCAGAGGCGTGGATTGGTCTCTGAGAACTGGAGGAAGGTTGGGTGTGTGTAATTGTGTTCGGTTTAGGTTGACTACGGGGCCTCAATCTGCCTACTCCCCAAGGATGTTTTGCAAATTGTTAATATATATCCATCCATTATAATGGGAAAAATGTATGTACGTAGATATACTGGGTAGTCTTCAACTACATGATATATATATAAATCAAATTTTCCACAATTTTGTCTCAAATCATATTGCCCTTGAGTCTTGTGTGAGAAAGCAGGCAAGCAAAGGCCAACCAAAACACCCGACCAACTTGGGAAAACAAATCTTCAAAATTGGTGGAAAAATTGTGTGCCGAGAGGCGAAAAAGGGGGCCCAGAGGCGCACCCATGAAAAAGCTCGCGGCCTAAGGCTGGTTTGCGAAGGGTAAGACAGTTAAAAATATATTAGGAAGCATCAGCTGTGAGCCCATAGTTGGATAAATTACCGAGGGCTCACAGTCTGTTGTTTCCTACCTAAACTAAAATCTGCAGGGGAGGGGGGGGGGAGGGATATTAGGATAGGTGCTGGCTAGTTTCTTGGCAATGTAGAGAAAATAACTTTTTATAGTGTTTTCTCAGAATATTAAATGCCTTCGAAATATTTGGAGAAAACACCCTTAGGGTTATTATATTTGGTACTGAAGTTGGTAACTGTCATAGTTACGATGTAGACGATTCGTCTGCCTTGATTAAAGTGTAAAGGTGTTCTACTAAAAGCTGATTTTATCTCTCCCGACTCCAATCGAAATTGGGTATATTTATTAATATCATTCTATTTCATCCTAAATTTGAAAAGCTCTATGTATCTTTTCTTAGTAAGAGATAGATACCAGCCTGAAATGGAAAAAATTTCAAGGCTTTTTCATATTCTCATAAAAAAATAGAATATAGATATTGAATATAATGGTGTAACGAATATAGCCTTTTGGAGGAAAAAGATAACTATTTGTCCAAAACAAGGTCTTTTATGCCTGTTAATGTGAGGTGAGATATTTTCCTACTTCTACTATCAAGAGAGGACTGGAAAATCGCAGCTTATCCTTTTTTCCCAGATATGTATATTTATTAATAGGTATTTGAAAGAAAGTTCTTACCCTGCGGCGACCTGTTGGAATGCTTTCGTTACGTCAACCATGTTGGCTTTCCATAAAGTTCCCCTTTTATTCTTGATAAAATCTTGAAGATATTTCACAGTAGGCGTCATAGTTTGTTGTGATAAAGCTTGGTTATATGCTTTCATTAGGTAACTAGAAAAAATTTTCAAATTAATTAAATTGATGTGATTTAGCTAAACTAAGAATAGATGGATATTAATTTGAATCGTTTATTTCAGAAACCACCTAAGCGACAAAATTTTCAAATCAATGTGTTTTTGGTGCTACTGTACAATTTAAAGGTAAATACATCTTTTAGATTATCCCAACAGCATGTTTTCGATTTGGTCAAAAAAAAGTAAATATTTGAAGGAGACTAGACCTAGGTACTTAAGCGCTGCAAAATGTAGTTTTTTTTAGTTTTCCGAAAAGTTGAAAAAGCGCACTTAGGTGGTTTTTGAAATAAACGATTTCCACCATGGGCAGGGAGCAACCAGTAACTAGACTTCTGCATGCAGGTTCAATCACCGGAGAAGTTTCGGTTCGATTTTATTTAAGAACCATCCGGTGATTGACCCTGCATTACAGAGTCTATTTATTGGCTGCCGCAGCCCATAATTATCCATCTATACATCTCACAGCCACTACTTCGAACATAACTATATTAAGAATCCTCCCCCCCCCACTCTGTCTTGGATATATAGGTATAATTTAGGTAGATGAAGGAAAACCCATTGGTTTGGCTATCTGTGCAAATTTTATAAGTAAAACAAATATTCTTTTTGTTAATTGAAGGGCTCGGTGGAAGATAGTCATTAGCTACAATACATTAGTTTCGGGGGGGAAAAAAGGAGGGGCCCCCCGAGATATTGACAAATTAAAGTTTGACTCAAATCTGTAAATAAGCCACTTAATTTAAAATAACTTTCTCTATAAAAATGAACACTTCTATGTCTTATAGAGCATATAGTAGAGAATGGAATATTAATTCACCCTAGTTTAATAGTTTAAAAGCATTTATAATGAAGAAGAAAACGAAAAATGGGCTTATGACTATATTCACCTGAAAAAATGGCGATTTTTTTGCTTAAAAATGAACTTTTTCTGAAAAAAATTGATTCTAGAGTTTAATAATCGCGATTTTTTTTTAATAGTAAATTAGAGATTTTCTTTTCTGCCTTTTCATCCATTGAACAGCTGGGAGTAAACCGATCACGAATAAAAAAAAAAAATTGATTTCATTAAAAGAAATTTTCAGTTAAAAACGGGAGAAAATATGAGTAATTCAAAAATTAGGATCTCTCAATAATTACCGAGCTGTTTGGAAGTAAAAGGACGGTATTTTCTCCTTCATATGTACAGGCCGCTGTGACCAGGCTTAGGTTTCGAGGTAAATTACTGCAAGACATGTATCCGTGACCTCCACAAGCCAATCGACAAATTTCAACTCCATGAGCAGCGTCCGAAGTACAAACAGCTTTCAAACAGCAAGAAAGCGCGTGCAACTACAACATGTATAAACTAAGAATTATTCTAAATATAAAATAATTTTTCTCAGTATTGAAATATTTTATTTAGGGTTCTTTCAAAAATAATAAATAATATGCCTAGTTGTAAAGATACATAATGATGATCGAATAAAAGATTACTTGAAGGTTATTATTTTTTTAAAATGAGGGAATTCAAATTCGACGGTTAACAATTAAATAAAAGTTTTTTATTTAATTCCTTGGCTGCAAAGTCTCCCATACCCAATTGGGAAAATTTTTTCTGTTGGTATTATTTTATAAAAAAAAGAGGAGAAGGAGGGGTCATAGGATTCAATATTATATTTTATATGTTTCTTTTAATAACCACAATCACAGGATATTGAGAAAAAAATAAATAAAATTACCTCCGGTAATTGTTCAAGATCCCCTGCTTCCAATTCTGCTGATACTTCATTATAAATATCCCAAAGCCATGAAGCAGTAAAACGAAAAGCTAAACATGTTGCTATATTTGGTGCCCAACTTATATTGTTGAGTGCGATATTCAATAATTTGG